>JASDQU010374235.1:18995-31667 GCA_032191745.1 Picea mariana | reverse complement strand
AGAACAGAGAAGATATGGCTTCTTCATTTGAGAGTTATTCATGCGGGGAGAAGCATGTTGTGTGCAATAGCTGAAACGCACAGAAGAGGCATAGCACATAGAATTGAAATAATACACAGAGAATAAAGTGAAAAATAATGACATAGAAAATAAATGCATATCTGAGAGAATAAGAGAAAGACGAGGTGTGCATGCAGAGACAAAGAATAAGATCATGAAGCTTAAGAAGATGCGAGCAACAAGACACTTATGCAGGCAAAGAAGAGCAGTGTCGCAGAACAATGATGAGACTGGTAAGCCATTGGTAAATATTGTATCACTGTAATAAATTGCAGAAATCAAAGATTCATATTTCAGGGTGGTAGGGTGGTGCTAGGGAGGACTGTCGTCCTTAGATTTTCAAGTTGGTTCTTGAACACAAGGAGTTGTATCTTCCATTTGGTTGCAGCTAGAAAAATCAGGGTGGCAGGGTGGTGCAAGGGAGAAATATTGTTCTCTGTTATATAGGTAGGTTCTTGTGTGATTGGAAGTTGGTGCTTCCATCTAGTTGGTGCTAAAACACTCAGGGAGTTGTTTCTTTCTTCTAGTGGGTTCTAGAGAAACCACAGAGTTGGTTCTCTCAACAAGTTGCAGCTTGTAAAACAAAGGTGGCAGCGTCACATTTAGTTGGTGCTCATGAGAATGATAATGTACAGAAAATAAAGACTACTTATCATATCAAGAAGAAAACGTTTTTCTCGTTATGGGTTTCCTCAGGAAATATCTGTCTCTATATATTTTATGTGTGTGATTGATGTTGAATATTCTATTGCTTACTTCCCTGCATTATTGTAATCATCATTGAGTGTTTTTTAAAGAGTTTAAAATAAGCATAATTGTTTAAGCACAATAACAACTGATTGACCCCCCCTCTCAGTTGTCCAACAAACCACAACCTAGCCAAGTCTGAGTTTACACGCTAGATCCCTAAAGGTAACCAAAGTATCATTTTTGTCTCAAATAACTCGGTCATTCCTTCGTTTCTTTGCAGTTTGTTGCTACCTTATGACCACCAATAAGATTGACTTGGTTTAAATACAGTTTGCAAAGATTTTTAAGAAAACTTGTTCGGTAATTGTTGACTTGGATTTCTAGGTTTTTGAGTTGACTATATTTGTAGAGGGGTTCTAAACAATTCAATACTATTATTTTTATATCACCATTGTAGCTGTAGTGGGTTCACTTGTTTGTTGTATGGATAGGTTGGTAGGCACCAAAATCAATTATGTATCTACATAATAATATATAGATAATTATCTGTCTTTTGGATTTGTTATACAAAGATTATTCACTTATTTCTATTTCTTGTAAGTAATTAAAAAAAATTAATCCATGGATACATTTGTCAGTATATTATTTTCATATTCCATGTGCAAGAGGAAGAAAATAAATATATTTATTCTATAAAATATTTATGATAAATGTTTCTACAGAATTATTGGAATTTCTCTATATGTACTTGTTATCATAAACATCCTTTAATTGATAAAAAATGCATGTCTATGGTTCATACTATATTTCAAGACTACTCATATTAGTTTATTGATTTGATCATATACAAGAAAAATTTTGACCACTGAATTATTTATCTATTTAACTTTATATGTTATTATTAGCAGTAATAAATTGACTCATAAATCTATTTTTATTTATACTTTCACATCAATGTATTCAACAAAATATTACTACAACAATATAGATTAATATCCAACCATGATCTTCAATCATTTGAGCTCATAATTCTAAGGAAATAAAATAATAAAAGTAGATATATGTATCTGAAACACAAATATTTACTAGGACATAATGAGGAGAGAGTCCAACTCCTCCCAAATATATACTAGGGAAGCTATAGTCTGTTTTCTATGGTCACCCCCGAGCCAAATACTTTATTCCACGAGAAAAATGAGAATGTCCAAAACCTTCTTCAGTTCATTTTTCCAGAACTTGGCACTTTCTCAGAACCACCAAAATCTAACTCTGCACAAGTACTCAACAATGTCGTGTTTACACCATACTTGTTTTTTTCAACTCCTTTGTTTTACTAAGATGATAATAATAGAATGAATAAGTATTTTTCTTTCTTTTTCTAGTTATCCTTCTCCCTAAGTCTTGGGATTCCTATCGTAACTATTTTCTATCATGTTTCCTAACCTCCCACATTCTTAGGGGTAGGTTCACACTTGTCCTCATAAACAACAATCACTTTTAACCTAGTGGTTTCTATCATCTTTTCACTTTCCCATGGAATAAATTATTTCTCATAGCTGGGTTCTCTCATCAATTTATCTCAAGTAATTTTAAATAAAATAATATTTAAAATATTATTTACATAATTTCTTTTCACCATCAATTACTTATGGTGATAAAAAACTGTTAATCAAATTTTTTCCCAATGTCATAATTCAATAATCACAACCACATAAATTTACTCAAATATTTAACTTGGAGGGATGTTGCATCTTCCCCCCCTTGAACTGAACACCATCCTCAGTGTTCCCATCAAGTTCCCAACCTTGGAACATAAATGGATAGGCTTTCCTCATAGCCTCTTCCATTTCCCAAGTGGCCTCCTCAGGACTAAAGTGTCTCCCTTGCACTTTAACCTAGGCGACAACTCTTTTTCGCAACATAGCTTCTTTCCTGTAGAGTATGCATAGTGGTTCCACGTGGAACTATCCCTTTGGATCCACCTGGATCACCTTCCTATTTACAACATGATTTGTATCAGGAACATATTTCTTCAATAATGAAACATGAAACACATTATGTATTTTTAGATGGGATGGTAGTGAAAGATGGTAGGCCACTGGTCCTACTTTGGCTAACACTTCAAAAGGTCAATAACGTGGTACTAGCTTATAACTTTTTCCAAGTCTTAGTGACCTATTTCTAGGTTTTATTTTTAGATAAACAGTGTCTCCCACATTAAAATTATTGTGTGTTCTTTTTGAATTTGCATAACTTTTCTGCCTACCTTGTGCACTTTTCAAATTCTGTTTCTCTTTCTACACCATTGTTTCCATTTATTTTAACATGTTAGGCCCTATAATAATCATGTCAACATGATCATCCCAACTCATTGGTGTCCTACATCTATGACCATACAATACTTTGAAAGGACTTGTCTTTAAGGATGATCGGTAACCATTGTTGTATGAAAATTCAATTAGGTGAAGATAGTCTTCCCACTTTTTTTGACAATCCATAGCATACATTCGTAACATATCCTCAACAATATGGTTACTCCTTTCAGTTTGAACGTTGGTTTGAGGATGGTAAGCAATGATAAAACTAAATTATGTGTCCATTCCACTAAACAAAGTCTTCCAAAAGTTGGAAGTAAATTTGGTGTCTCTATCTGAAATGATTGTTTTAGGAAACCAATGCATTCTTAAAATTTCCTTCATAAACATTTATACAATATTAATAGCTTTATAAGTGGATTTTACTGGGATAAAATGTGCTTTTTTTGTAAGTTTATCAATCACAATCATAATCAAATCATTGTGCTTTTTTTTTAGGTAAATCGATGATGAAATCCATATTGATCACTTCCCATTTCCACTCTGGAATGGGTATAGGCAGTAAAAATATAGCTGGCTGTTGGTGCTCTTCTTTAACTTGTCTGTACTCTAGACATCTAGCAATGTATTAAACCTCTTATGTCTTCATTTTAGGCCAAACAAATTCTTTCTTTAACTATATTGTTGTCTTTTGATACCCTGGATTGCCCGAATATGGCTTCTTGTGAACTTCTCCTATAATTAGTTTTCAATTCTGTATTATTTGGCACAAAAAATTTGTTCTTTATACAAAACTAAACATTCTGGGATGCAACTAAATTTTCATTCTTTGTTAGTTACAAAATTGGTTTGATAATTTTCTTCAATTTGTTTGTATTCCTTTTCCTTTTCTTCTACCAACTAAATTTTTTCTTTTAAATCAGATTAAATGTTGCTACTGGAAATTGCATTTATCTTCCTACTAAGGGCATATACCACCTTATTTTCCTTTACTTTATTGTGTTCAATAACAAAATCAAATTCACTTAGGAAATCAAAACACTTAGCCTTCCTGACAGTTAAGTGCTTTTGATCAAAGAAATGCTTGAGACTAACATTGTTTGTTTTCAACAAGAATTTCTTTCCTAACAAATAATGTCGCCACATTTTTAAAGCATGGAAAATATCAGTAAATTCAAGATCATGCAGAGCATAGTTTTCTTCATGAGATTTTAACTTTCTTGACTCATATGAAATTACATTCCCTTCCTGCATTAGTAATCCCCCTAATCCTTCCTTATATGAATATGTACATACACAAAGTCTTTTTGTGTATATGCTCTTCTAAAATGAGTGCGTTAGTTAATAATTTTTAATTTCTCAAAACTTTCCTCACACTTTTCTATCCATTTAGACTTGGTTCCCTTTTTCTGTAAAGAGGTAATAGGGTAAGCCAATTTTGAAAACCCTTCAATTAATATTATATAATAACCTATGATGCCCATAAAATATCTAATATTCGAAACATTTTTTGGAACTAGCCAATCCCAAATGCCTTTGACCTTTTTAGGGTCAACAAAAGTTCCTTCTCTGAAAATAACATGTCCTAAATATTGTACCTTGCTCTGATCAAATTCGCACTTACTATATTTTGCATACAATTGATGTTCCCTTAAGGTTTCCAAAACCAATTCTAGTTGTTCTTCGTGTTCCTCCCTTATTCTGGAATAAATCAGGATATCATCTATGAACACTATCACAAACTTGTCCAAGTATTTTCTTAACATATTGTTCATAAGGCACATAAATGTTGCCAGAGAATTTGTTACCCCAAAGGGTACCACTATGAATTCATAGTGTCCATATACGGTTCTAAAAGTAGTTTTATGTATGTCTTCATATTTTATTCTAATCTGGTGATAACCTAATCTTAAATATATTTTAGAGAATATTTTAGCCTCTCCAACCTGATCAAACATGTCATCAATATGGGTTAACATATGCTTATTTTTAACTGTCATTTTGTTCAGTTGTCTATAGTCAATGCACAACCTAAAAGTCTTGTGTTTCTTTTTGACAAATACGACTCGTGCACCATGTGGAGACACACTTGGTATGATATACTATTTTTCCAATAGTTCTTGAAGCTGCATTTTCAATTCAGCCAGTTCAGGAACACTCATCCTATATGGCACTTTGGAAACTAGTGTTGATCCTGGTACTAAATCTATTGTGAAATATATATCCCTTCTAGGAGGTAGTGTTGGAATCTCTTTCGGGAACACATCCTGAAACTTACTAAATATAGGATCATCAACTAAAAAATGATCAACCATCTTTTCTAGAATTTCATTTATGTGTACAACATATATTTCACAACCCTTCCTTTCATTTTTTTTCAACTATAAAGAGAAAATCTTCCTTACTAATACACCACGAGGTATTCCCTTAATGGTTCTATTTTGTTCGAGCTCATCCAAGAAATCAAAAGTTTTATTTTTACAATTAACTACAACTGCATGATTTTAAAGCCAATCCATGCCTATGAATAAATCATGGGATCCCAAAGGTAATATATTTGATTCCACACTTGTTTCCTTTCCATCTAGTGTTAGCATGCAATATTTGACCAGTTCAACTACTTTTCGTTTATTATTGGTGGCTAATTGTAATAACCAAGACTTATTCTGATGTACTTTATTCAATTTTCGTTTCTCCACAACCATAGGAGAAACATAATTGAAACTTACACCAGGATCAATTAAAATAGAGACAAATTTTTTATTTATCTTACCTTCAACTTCTACCATGGAAAACTGGTGGTTAGCCTATTGATTTTCCAATGTTTCACTAATGTTGTGATTGCATCTTTCCATGTCATTAACTGTTACTGCCTCCTGAAAATTATGCACTACCAAATTTATGTTCTTTTTCAAACGACAATCTCTATACATGTGAGGTTCCTTGCAACCCCAACATTGTAATGGTGGTCTGGGTGGTTTATTCATTGGATCAGTTGTCCTACTGTTATTCTGAATTGATACACTTTGTTGTTTTCCACTAAACTTGTTATGTCTAACTGGTGCAATGTTATATGTATGGTGTGGGTATTTAAAATGTTTCTTTCTAGGATTGAACTTACTATTATTTTTATTATCTTGCCATGTTTTTGTATTTTCATACCTTTGTTTAAACTGGGTATAACACAATTTAGTGTGTCTTATTACCTCATCCATCATTTTAGGATTAAGGAATTCAATTTTATCCTTATATTCTTGATGAAATGAACTCATGAACTGATGTACCTTGGCTTTCTCTTCTCTGAGGTAAGGTATGCACCTCATCAAATTTACAAATTTGGTAAAAAAATCTTCAATGGTCATTTGTCTTAGCTTAAGGTCATCAAACTCTTTAGCCTTTTCATTGAAATACCTTTCAGTTAAGTATTTTTGTTTAAAGTATTTCTTAAATATTTTCCAAGTGAGTTCGTTGCTTCTAATTTTGTTTATTGTCTTTGTTTCTTTCCACCAAATCAAAAATTTCCCATTCAACTGATATATTTCCAATCTATCCCTTAAATTTCTAGAATAATTATAGATTTGGAAATATTTTCCCATGTTTAGGAGACAAACTTGTGCTCCTTTCTTTACTCATCAAAACTGGGTGGTCTTATTTTTTTAAATTCACCAGTCAATTCAGTTGTATGCCATTTTATTTTCTTGTTTTTAGGTGATCTCTTTTGTAAGGTGTTGTCTTCAGAACTGTTATTATTATTTTCCTCAGTCATCGATGCTATTTTGTCGCTAAACACTGGGTGTTCCATTCACTTATAAGATTCATCATTCCATACATTCTTCTTGGCGTTACAAGAGGTCTGTCCTACATTCTTGTTCTATTTCATCTGAAACATATTTTTTAGCAAGATTTCATTTAATTCCTCTTGTTCTCTACTTGATTTTATTAGTTTTTCATTGTTGTATTTGATACTCTACAATTCATCCTTTATAATTCTCATGGTTTCAAGTATCTCTAATGAATTATTTTGAGGCTGATCACGGTTCAACTCTACGTACATTTCAGGTCCACTTGGTGTTATTTTTCTAGTTTCGTCTACCATGGTGTCTTTTGTTGTTATTTATAAGTGCAAAACCGACTTTTTGTTAAAATTATTATGTACATAATTCTACAATATTTGCTTAAATTATTAATGAATCGGTTTAAATGGCTTGAGCCCATAAGGCCCTAGTGTTTCTAACATGATATGATACAATTTGTAACATCACCTCAACTGATTTTTTTTTTAATCATTATTTCATTATTGCTATGGTTAAGGTCAAGATGAAAAATACTATTATTAATAGTTTATGTTCACATCACATGTGAAAAGGTCTTAAGTGACAACTCTGGTGGAAGCATCTTCACACCCCAAGGTAAAGTGTGTTAATTTCAATTGCTCAATAGCGTGCTATCCAAAGACTGATTGTTTATTATATAACATTAAGGATACATTATTTCCATTTACTTACCTTCATCGTGACTTATTTCAGGATAATATTTTTAACCTATTAGAGACGCACACCAACACTTACACATGTATTTCATTTGTTTTCCCATTTGATTGGTCATGTTAGTCTACAATACCCACTCGTCCATTTATATTGGTATGTTTAAGTATGGATAACCTATAAGTTACCTACTCTAAGGTTGAAACCTTGTTTCCAAGTGTAGGAAGACATATCCATTTATGAGAGTGTTAATTCAGGTGCACCATGACTTCTGAATAACTTCCTTGACATAGTTTTAACATGTAGTTTCAATATTAATCCTTTTGGAATTGCAAACAAATGTATCAACTACTAATTTCAATCGTCCAATGCCAAACCATGTGGTCATGGGGTATGGCACATTGGTCGATGTTGAAGTGATAGAAAAATACACATACTTGCACTCCATGCGTTCTTGGTTACCTACCTCTGTTATTTCACTTGTCGAATGGCACAAAGACCTTCTGAATGCTATTTCTAAGGGGTATTGCACCAACCCAATACTTCGCCACCTATTTAGTCATGGAGGGTGTATTAACTAAAAACTAAGACCTACCTCTCATTGGTGTCCCTGCCATTAATGGCCAGTACTTCAAATTCTCATATTGTTAGGGTTGTAATGTAGGTACCCTTCTCAATCACCGAGGCTTTTCCTCTTCTTCGTTTTGTTGTAGTTTTCATCTAGAAGAACCCCGATATGGTTATCGTAGAGGTTTGTAACATCCCACTCTTGCAAGCACCTGTTATCAACTTATGCTTTGAGGACACTTGCATGCAAGTGATCCGGTTATAATACATGGTTATTTGTTTCTCTTATGGATTTTTACAATGATGTTGATGGTTGTGATTTAATGTTATTGAGATATATGTGTTGATAGATACTATTGACGAGTTTTCCCTGAGTGTGCAAGACACTTCACATAATGTGGATGTCGATGGCATCAATGGACCTCCTTGGACTCTGGATTGAGTGGGGTAGTGGATTGTATTGGTTTGAGTATTTCATTTATGCATATGTGACATATGATCGATTATAGTATGATTTTATATATGGATCCTTGACAGTGTTTTGTTGATGGATGTAGGCTGATGAATGATTGTTAATCTGACTCACATAAGGAGTAAAGGGGCCATGCACATAGACCAGATATTAAGGGAGAGGTGTGGTAGAGTCCCTATCATGGCCTACTAGCACTCCCGTCATGGCTCGAATTGTAGGTTAACGATTACCTAGTTTGAGAGGTCCACGATGTCATGAGGGAAGACTCAAATAGTCTCTCAGGAATATTTCTAAGGGGCATGTAATAAGGCATGGTCCTTATTCCTTAGAATCCCTTAGTCTCTCAGAAGGTCTCCTTAATGGAGTACTGACTCCAAGGGTTGGAAAACTACCAAAATGAGTCAAAGGCAAGTGGCACCCTTGGAGCATGGATTTGCGTCTTTAAGGGCACATCGCGTAGGTAACACTTGAGTCAATGAATCGAGGTGGCCTAGAAAACCTTGATCAAATAATTAAATATTGTAAAACCTTTAACCATTTCCACATTTAATTAATTAGTTAAGGATTGAAATTATTAATTGTAAATTGCCAATGAAAGTCTTAGCCTACCCAAAAATTAATCCTAAGTCCAAGTTCTTGAGACTAAACTAAATTATTAGCTAAATCAAAATAGGAATGAGGTAAATCAATTTAAGAAATTAAGAAAAATAAAATAAGTCTAAATAATTAATATAATTCATGTGTGTGCAAGAAATTGTAAAAAGGGGTTTTTTAAATAAGAAAGAAATAAACATGAAAGAATGTGTACACATAGAAAGGTATCTAGAGTCTAGTTAACACTAGTCTCACTAGAAGAAAACTCCTATTTTAACTCAACTAAAATTTAGTAAGGTGTCAATCATTAAATGGGAATATGGGGGGATAAAGAGACAAATAGGAGTGATTTAAGGAGATCTTTTAAGAAAGGTGAGGGAAATTGACTTTAATTAAAAGAAAATGTGGATTTACTTGTGCAACTTGGGGAGAGGGTGACAAGTGTAAGGGGGAAATAATTCTAAATTAATTAATTAAAAAGAGAATTAATTGTGCAAGTGGGGATGTGTCATTAATGAAACTCATATAAAGCAAATGGTCAAGAGGGAAAATGGATCACACTGGCTATGGGTAAGGTTATGCTGCATAATTTTTGACTGGTTTTACTTGTGAGAGTTGGTATACCCAGCTTGAGAGAGAGTGGTGGCTCTATTTTTTTAGGCAAGCTCAGAGATAGAGTATTTTTCTAGTTTTTTGTGCATGCCCCCTTTGCGGCTCGGGGGATAAGGTAGAAGAAGAGAACCCCTAGCATTGGCTGGAAGGTATCAGTGAAGTCCTTATATTGGCAAGAGAAGGATCTAGGCGCAAGTTCGAGTGGAGTTCTTCATAAATGTCAATCCTCTTCAGTGTCAGATTATCTGTTACGGTACTCCATCTTTGTATTGTTGTTTTATAAAAATTTTGTTATGAATATTGATGTTTGTTGGAAGATTGGTTGTTGTCATTGATGTCAACCCTAGTCATGGGTTTTGGACCACAAGATTGATAAAGGTATTTGGACATGAAGGACAATGCACATGCATATACAACACCCATGAATGGATAGTAAACATCATGTTGTTTCCGGTGGTATATGGCATGTCACGTGGATCTTCATGGTTGAGGAGAAATGAATTTTTGAAGATGACAAAGTGAATTGAAGAAGGAAGTACATGTAGGCTCTGAAGGTAATTAAAGAAAATAATTACAAAATAAGAAAGTTTCAGTTCGGCCCTAATGTTAAAAAGAAGTGACATAAATGGTATAAATAAAAATCATTATACATTCATTTTATAAAATGTCGAATTTCAGAGGAAACAAGAAGTAAAGAAGGTCAAATTTCAAGGGAGGATGAAGTCTTTTGGTGATGTGTTCTAAGGTATGTTATTTTCAGGTCATCTTACCATTTTTGCTATAATTTTTTTTATAGAACGATTCAGATGGTGAAATCGCTATGGAATTGAGAAGACATATCAAGGTACCTTTGGTAAAAAGTTAAGCTCTTGATTCTATATAATTATGGAGATCCACTTAGTGGAATATGGGTTTTGTGACAAGTCCTGAAGCTAGTCAATAAACAGGTGTTCTGGGTAAAATAGTCATAACGTCTTTATCAAGAATTGAAATGAAATGGGATGAATTTCATTGGAAAGAGTACAGACTGTAGTTTCTTGTGTGTGAGTTTCAGAATCAGATGTTAATTATTGAGCACAGGGCATTCTTTGCAAGTTCACTCTTCTGAATAGACCAAAATTGAATAAAGTCTACCATTCTTTCTATAACCTCTTTTTGGGGAGGATTCAAAGAGTGAAAATTGGAGGAGTTTCAGAGAATACATTGAGTAATATTATCTACAGGATCAGAGTACTCCAAGAATTGAAGAATTGCAGAAACTGAATAAGTATCATAAAGCATTATCAGGTTCTATGTGATGATTTGTTGATGGTGATGATTTGATGTAAAGTTTTATTATCTCTCATATATTCTTGGGTGGAAGGAAGGGGCAAGGATGGAGAGTTAAACTCTCTCTTGATATTTGAGGATCGTATCTTCCTCTTGGAGGTTTATCTCTCCCTTTACATTTGGAAGTTGTAGCTACCTTTGGAAATCATTACTTTCCTTGAACAAAAACTATTGATTATTTTTCATATATTGTGCATGGTGTATTGTGGTGTATTGGTGTAACTCTTATACTATTGTTCATTTCTCATTGAATATAATTGAATGGTTTAAGTATAAGTTGAAAAAGGTTTTAAAAGTGTACTTGATACTGAATCACCCCCCTCTCAGTATCAACAATTGGTATTAGAGCGGGTTACCTTCAGTATAGTTTAACCACTGGAAGGAAGATCCTATGCAAAAATGGAAGACAACATTCCAAATGGGATTCGACCATTTGATGGAAGGAATTTTGAATACTGGAAAAATAGAATGGAAACTTACTTGAAAGATATTGGGGTAGATGTTTGGTTCTCAGTTGCTTCAGGATACAATGCTTTGAAGAAACCAAAGACTGCAGCTCAAAAGGAAGCAAAAAGGAACAACAAACTGGTAATAGATACCATCCTGGATGCATTGACAGATTTAGTGAAATCCAAGGAGGGATCATGTGCATGAACAAAAGAGCTTTGTGACAAGCTACAAGACCTTTATGCAAGGGAAGAAGCAGCAGAAGAAGAAGAAGTTGAAGAAGATTACAACATGTCAGATTTCAAAGAAGAAAATAGAGGTCAGTTATTTTGCTTTAATTGTGAAGGAGTAGGACATGTTGAATTTGAATGTCCTCATCCAAGGATTGAAAGAGATGACAATGAAGAAGAATAAAATCATGAAGTAAAAATTATTCAACAAGAAGATGAGAATCTTAAAAAATTGAAGCATGTTGAGATTGAAAATAGCAACCTCAAAGACACGTGTAGAAAATTAAGAAGTGAATTGGGTAGTTATGAAATGACAGTTATAAGCTTAAAGAAACAATTAGAATAATTTCGGAAACTAAGAGAAGAAACCATTTCCTTGAAAACTCTACTCGAATAAGCAATAAGAATAGCAGAAGTAAAGAAGGTCCAAATGATAAAGAAAAAAGAAGACTGTGAGAAACTTGAACAAGAAGTTGTCTCATTGAGGAAGAGCTTAAGAAACTCTCAAGTGCCAAAAGAATTAACACATATTGGATGCATGGGTGAAACTTCATACAAAGAAGATGCAAATACCAACAAGAAGGTTGAAGAAAGAGCTACACATATAGTTGATGAGAAGTGGACGAAGATACCAAAAAGAAGGAATGATTACAAAAGAGATGAATATCCAATAAAACCTCCTACCTTCAGGAATCAAAGAAGCTTCAATCAGTATGAAGGAAACTATAGAAGAGTAGATCATGAACCTAGATGGACTACATCACAAACAAGGTCACTTACTCCCATGTATCCAAAAAAAAAAATTGGTCATTGTTATACTTGCAAAATTTTTGGACATAAGGCAATTAATTGCAGAATCAATGAAAGGAACA
>JASDQU010374235.1:0-18895 GCA_032191745.1 Picea mariana | reverse complement strand
CCAAAGAAGAGAGTTACATTTTTCCATTAAACTCAGGGGGAGCAGCCCTAAACTTTCCCATTGATGTCAAAGGGGGATCAAAGGGGGAGAGAAATTGGGATCATGATGATAGGGGGGGCATGAGTTTTGCCATCAATAACAAAGAGGGAGATTTTTGGAAGATTGGTTGTTGTCATTGATGTCAACCCTAGTCATGGGTTTTTGGACCACAAGATTGATAAAGGTATTTGGACGTGAAGGACAATGAACATGCATATACAACACCCATGAATGGATATTATACACCATGTTGTTTCCGGTGGTATGTGGCACGTCACGTGGATCCTCATGGTTGAGGAGAAATGAATTTTTAAAGATGACAAATTGAATTGAAGAAGGAAGTACATGTAGGCCCTGAAGATAATTAAAGAAAAGAATTACAAAATAAGAAAGTGTTAGGCCGGCCCTAATGTTAAAAGGAAGTGACATAAATGGTATAAATAAACATCATTATACATTCATTTTATAAAAGTCAAATTTCAGAGGAAATAAGAAGTAAAGAAGGTCGAATTTTAAGGGAGGATGAAGTCTTTTGGTGATGTGTTCTAAGGTATGTTATTTTCAGGTCATCTTAGCATTTTTTCTATAACGGTTTTTCTAGAACGATTCATATGGTGAAATCGCTATGGCATTGAGAAGACATATCAAGGTACCTCTGGTAAAACAATTAATCTCTTGTTTTTCTATAATTCTGGAGATACACTCTGTGGAAGATAGGGTTTGAGACCAGTCCTGAAGCTAGTCAATAAACAGGGGTTCCGAGTAAAATAGTCATAACTTCTTCATCAAAAATCCAAATGAAGTGGGAAAATTTTAATTGGAAAGAGTACGGAATGTAGTTTCTTGTGTGTGAGTTTCAGAATTGGATGCTAATTATTTGTGCAAGTTCACTCTCCTGAATAGACTAGAATTGAATAAAATCTACCATTCTTTTTATAACCTCTTTTTGGGGAGGATTCAAGAAGTGAAAATCGGAGGAGTTTCAGAGAATACATTGAGTAATATTATATACATGATCAGAGTACTCCAAGAATTGAATAATTGCAAAAATTGAAGAAGTCTCAGGAAGCATTATCAGGTTCTATGTGATGATTTAATGTAAAGTTTTATTATCTCTCATATATTCTTTGGTGGAAGGAAGGGGCAAGGATGGAGAGTTTAACTCTCTCTTGATATTTGAGGATTGTATCTTCCTCTTGGAGGTTTATCCCTCCCTTTACATTTGGAAGCTGTAGCTACCTTTGGAAGTCATTACTTCCCTTGAACAAAAACTATTGATTATTTCTCATATATTGTGCATGGTGTATTGTGGTGTATTGGTGTAACTCTTATACTATTGTTCATTGTTCATTGGATATAATTGAATGGTTTAAGTATAAGTTGAAAAAGGTTTTTAAATTTTTTTTAATCAGTGAAGTCCTTGGATTGGCAAGAGAAGGATCTAGGCGCAAGTTCGAGTGGAGTTCTTCAGAAATATCAATCCTCGTCAATGTCGGATTATCCGTTACGGTACTCCATCTTTGTATTGTTGTTTTATAAAAAAATTGTTATGAATATTGATGTTAATCTATGCTGAGGAAGATATTATGGAATTGTATATCAATTTTTGTAATCAAGATTGGTTGTAGATTCAAACATTTAATAGTCGTAATTAGAAACTGTAAGTTGGGTGGATGCTAGAATGCTATTCAATCTCTATCATACCTATAGATCGACAAGATAGCTAAAACAATCTGGAGGATGTATTTTTGTGAGCAGTCTGAGATCTTTTATGCAGACTTATGTAGTCAAAATATGATGAAATGTATTTCGATTTTATTGGTTTATTTGTCTTGAAACCCACTTCAATTGTGGTGAAATTCCAGTATTTCCTTCACGAGATCTTGGGTGTAATTGGGTAATCCTGCGTTATTTACTCTCCTTGTGTATTTTCGTTTTTGAATTTCGTTTGGACTCTAAGCAAGTGTTAGAGAGAGAGAATGCACACCAAAGGTACTGGTGTGTATCTCTGAGTTTCTTAATGCGCCATCCTCTCCTAGGAGATTATGAATCTGAGCACCTCCCTCATCGAACTTAGTAACACGCCCTTTAGAATTTCGAGTTGTTGTTCTTGAAAACGATTAGGTATCGAATTTATAACATGATCCATTCATGTCCTTCGATGGTCTCCGAAAACTCCTGCACGATAATGATTTGTGAAGTCTTATATTTATCGTTGCAGCTAATCCAAATACCTTCATTGTTTTTGTACAACTCTCCTTCCACTGATGCATATCTTGCTTATGTTCATTTTATGCCTGTTGTCTTCTGGAAAAGGAATATTTATTATCCCACTGTATCGAAGAACAATGTGATCTCTCAGGGGTCCTACGGGATAATGAGATGACTCATCTTCAGTCGCGATAAGTGATTCATCCTGTCCTAAGCCATGAGTTGCATGGCCCTCGCCTTTGTTATTTCAGTGGGTTACCTCTCTAGGTCATATTCCTGAATCTCAATGATCCAACGACCTCTCTTACCCTCATTTCATTGTTAGATAAAATCTCCTTTACTAACGGGTTGGGTACTTTAGGGATCACAGTTTAGACCCTAAAAAATATGCTGTTAGTCTCCTTTACTTGGGCATATTCCTGCTTCTCGATTACTGAGTATTAAAAAGGAATCCTTCTTTAACCACCTCACTCTTAAAGGAAATGGAGCTATCTTGTCTCGACTCATCCTTGTGAAATAACACTGTGACTATAGCATGCTCCGATGAAAATGAAAAGATTACGAATCTTCTCCTTAGTCTGCAGACTCACCTTCAAGTCCGATCACAATTTGACAGTTATGGAATAACAAATGTTTGGGGTCACGGAAAGGGAATAATTCTTAGATCGCTACTTGAGGTGGCCTTTGATTTGGAATCCAAGAGATGGCGGTAAACCTTTGTTGTTCAATTCAAAAACTCACGTGATATCTTGTTGCATTTGATCCGGGGTTTCTACCTCAACGCCCTTGTGTTATTTTATTTGTTCACTAGTTTTTGTTGTTCGGGCTCTCTTGCATGACCTTCGTTCAAGGAATTTGGATCATGTTCCATCAATCCCTTGGTTCAAAAAATTGTTAATCGCTTCTAGGAATTAATCCAAGATGCCAGTTTTTACAGTATTGACGTTTAAGGGGGTGATCTTAATGGAATCGTCTAGTATTTTCCATTCAAGGCAGTTCTGATATTATGTCACCACCCTTTCTCTTAGTCTTTATGTTATGGCATTCATTGTTGTTTCCATGTCATCGACATTCTTCCTGTACTTGAAAATACCCCACATAAGAAGCTTTCACCTTAAGAAAAATAATGATAATAACTCGATGAATTTAACCCAAGTCCACCTATCAAATGGTTAGTCTCGTGGGAATGGGAGTGGTCTTCTTATAATTCCCTTCAATGAATTTATATAAGGTAGTTGAATTCCTTATTTTATTATTATGATTTTTAATTCTTCTAGTGATTTTGAAATGGATTTTTAAGCATTTGATTGCTTAGTTCAGTGCTCATTATGATTAAACCCCCTTTTAATTTAAAATGGATATCTAGGTGAGTTAAGAATTCATTTTTACATAGCTAAATAATTGATTTTCTTAATCTTTTAAAGGGATATGCACACAATTGAATTATTATCAATCTCCTAGTTATGAATGAATTTAGTTCCTTATATAAGAATATATAAGTTATTCTATGAATTTGATTTATTGCTTACACATGGTTGACGTTCTTATGATTCTTTTATCTGTATAGGTAAGTAACTTGATATCTCCACATAGTGCTTCTTAAGATTGATTTCTCTTAAATAGATTAGATATGCAATATTGGTATTGAACGCTTAATTATTGTTTAAAAGGATTTCCATTATATATATATAGGTATATATTTAGTTGTGCTACATAAGGATGGTACTTGTTGTAGTAGCTTGACGTAATTAATAAATGATGCTCTACTTGTATGAAATGGTTTTGGGAAAAATTCTTGATAGGTGTAATTAGATCCTTATCTATTATGAACGAGAATATACCGGTGCTCTTCTGGTATTACTACTTTCATATATCGTTACCTTAATTAACATTGCGCTTACTTAATGCTTGATGTTGATTGAGTAAAATATATTTTCCTTGCATGTCCATGGAATGATAGATTCATATGATACATGTTTTTGTGTTGTGCTACTAGTTAGAGGTTCTAAAATATCATAGGAATGATGCAGTCTTTGACCAATTGTCCTTGTTCTTCTTAGCGTAATATGTCGTGTTGTTTGTGTACATGTTATTGTTGATAAGATTAATTACGTGTGATTCCATGCCGTATTATTAGAAACTATTCATGATGTTTAGAATAGAAGTTGGATAAGGGGATTTAGATGCCTCCTTGTTCCTCAGAATAGTCACCAGTCCTGAGACCTTAAATGGTCACAATGAATCGGATAAATCCTGGACTTAAGCGTTGTTTATGTATCTTGGAGGTCCTAGCCATGCAGGATAGGTTGGATGGGTAGTTCTTTTAATATCCAGTGACATGGTTAATCAATTATTGGTACTTTCTTAAGTTGATTGTGATGCGTGATTATGCATCATTATTTATTATGATGATGTGTAGAATGTGCCACTATTTATTTGTTTGATTGTGTTAATTATGTGCTGTTATTAATTTGATGATGTGTCGCTGGTTTTTCTACTCATAATGTGGTGATGTTTAAATTCCTATGCAAAGAAAAATATATATATTTACCTTTTGTACATCACTTTTGTTGGCGTAACGATGAGGACATTAGATATGGTATCAGAGCGGGTTCAACCCCGTGACTTGGGATCATTACGCCTTCCACTGTATTAAACACTTGATTAATAACTCATCGCTAATTAAAATTGAAATGTGTTCATGCAGGTAATCATGGTTAGAGGACATTGTGGAGGTAGACGACGTGGTGCTAGGGGAGGAGGTGCGACGCCTCTAGTAGCGTTCACGCCAGAGGGCTCTAACCCCCAAGGAGAAGAACAAGTCACTGGATAGGAGAATATTGTTGTGGGGGATGTCATTGGTTTGATGAGGTCAATTCAGAGTATGTCATAGGCCTTGATTAACCGACTATATAGAGATGAGGCCAGGGAGCCTCTACCCAATGAGTGTTCACAGAGTGTTCCAACTAGCAGTGGTAGTATTCACAAAGAACTCGAGAGGGTTAAGTTTCCTAAGTTCATGGGTGTCACGGACGGCTTAGCCACTGAGGCATGGTTGGAGAACATGGAAATGTGCTTTTCAATTCGTGACTACACCTCCAACATGAAGGTATGCATGGTGGTCTTTCAGCTAAAGGGAAGTGCTCTTCTATGGTGGAAGACGCTTCTGGCTCAGCTAAACATGATCGTCGAAGATGTATCGTGGGAATTGTTCGAGGAATGGTTTTGGAAGAGATATTTATCAGAGGAATTCATTGAGTGCTAGCTCAATGAGTGCAATGACTTACGACAAGGTGGTTGTATGGTGTCAGAGTATGAGGCCCGGTTTATGGAGCTACTTAGGTATGCTCCAAACCTAAACATGGAGAAGATAAAGGTCAACAAGTTTTGTGTTCATACTTAACTTGAACATTCTTGTGAAGGTGAGGATCCTAATTTTGTAGACGTTGCATGATGCAGTCCAGAAGGTTATTAAGAGCCAAATATCAATATAGCATAGAAAAACCTCAAAATAAGTACTCAACGCCTTGAAAAAGAGAATTTCAGATAATAATCCTCTTCGAAGGGGCAACCTCCTTATACACCACATAAATGTCCAAGTACAAGATGTTTCCAAATTAAAATGTCTCCTTGGTATAGATAGGAGACTAGGAGGTACAATTACAACTAATGGACCCAAGACGACATAAATAAAATAACATTACTAATGTAATATTCCCCAATTAAGGGGTAATGTGCCATTATTTAGGGCTTAACATGCCCCTCCCCTTCATAAACGTGTTTTCCACAGCGCTTGAGAAATTTTGGATGCTTCTGTATAAAAGAGTCATCTTCCCAAGTGGAATCTTCAGCAGGAAGTTTCCTCCACTTAATGAGATACTCTGAAATGGATCTATTCCTCAGTTGGCGAATTCTTGTGTCAGTGATGGCTTTAGGCTCCAATATGATTTTTCCTTCCTCGCCAAGTTCTCGCAATATAGTTTGAGTGAGGATATTGTCACCTATAACCTTCTATAAGCATGAAACATGTAAAACTGGGTCTATTCACGAGGATGCAGGAAACTCCAATTTTTATGCCATAGTACCAATCTTTTAAAACACCTTATAAGGACCATAGTACTTTGATGATAATTTATTATCCTTCTGGGCTTGCTTGAGGGACATTTGTTTGTATGGTTGTAGTCTTAAAAACATCCAATCCCCTACTTCAAAACTTCTTTCACTACGATGTTCATTTGCCTGTTTTTTCATGCTATTATGTGTCATGGTCAGGTTTTCCTTTAAGATTTGGAGAACTTGTTGTTGATGCTCGATGTGATCTTCCACTGTGTGAACCTTAGATTTTTTTTTTAGAGAAGAAGTGATGGAAGGAGGGTGGTATCCATAGAGTTCCATAAATTGTTTCATTTTTGTTGCAGTATGAAAGGAAGTGGTATACCACCATTCTGCCAAGTGTAACCATTTGAACCATTCTATTTTTTTATCAGATACAAAGCAACGAAGGTAGCATTCTAGAAAATTTTTTACTATCTCAGTTTGTCCATCATATTGAGCATGATAGGATGAGTTATGAACCAATTCAGTAACCAAACAAGAAAATAATTATGTCCAAAAATGTCCAGTGAATATAGGATCTCTGTCACTTACAATAATATTTGGGATTCCATGTAGTTTTTGAACTGTCTCTATGAATGCGGTGGTAAATATACTGGATTTGAAGTGATGAGAGAGTGCAAAAAAGTGTGCATACATTGTCAGTCTATCAACAATCACCATGATGACACTCTTTCCTTTAGACTTCGGTAACCCTATGATCAAAATCCATGGAAATCTCCGCCCAACGTTGACTTGGGACGGCTAATGGTTGTAAATGACCTAGAGTCTTAATTGTTTCCACCTTATTTTGTTGGAAAACCAAACATTCTGCTATAAACCTTTGAACATTAGTTTTAAGTCCATCTCAAAAACATTCCTTCTTGACCATATGGTAGGATTTCAAAAATCACGAGTGCCCTCCTAATGGAGAGGTTTGCAATTCCAATAATACATTTTATTTGAGTTGGGAGTTCTTACATAAATATAAGTGATGTTTGTACCATAGTGAATCATTTTTCCATGTAAATGTATCTGATGCAATGGAATCCTATTGCAACCTTTGAATGAGAGTCCACACATTTTCGTCATTCTTCCATTCATCCCTCACTTCTATTATCCAATCGGGTTGGATGATCGAGATAACATAGAGAAATGCCTCAACATCTTCATCATTTCTTGAGAGTGCATCTTCCACAACATTTTTCTTCCCTTTTTTATAGATGATTTCAAAATCATAACCCAATATCTTGGTCACCCATTTTTGTTGTTCTTCTAAAGATAGTCTTTCTTCCAAGAAGTATTTAAGACTATCATGATCTATTTTTACCTTGAGGTTCCTACCTATTAGGTAAGGGCGCCATTTCTTCAATGGATTTAGTATTTCCATCGTTTCTTTCTCATAAATGGGTTTGTGTAAGTCCTTTCGCTTGATTGGTTGACTTTCAAAAGCCAAGGGCCTTCCTTCTTTCATTAGAACAACACCAATACCATTTCCCGAGGCATCACATTCCATAATAAAGGTTTTTGTGAAGTCTGGTGTGGTCAAGACATGAGCTTTGCACAACACCTCTTTAAGTTGTTAAAAAGATTTAGTTTCCTCTGGAGTCCATGAAAATGCATTCTTCTTGGTTAGTGTCATTAAAGGTGTTACTATTCTCCCATAGTTCCGAACAAACTTGCGGTAGTAACCTGTCAAACCAAAAAACTCTCTAAGATTCTTCAATGTTTTGGGAATCAGCCAGTCCATCATGGCCTTAATCTTGTTAGGGTCTACCTTGACACCTTCATGAGATACAATATGACCCAAATACTCTACCTCCTTCACTCTAAAGAAACATTTGGACGGTTTGGCATATATTTTTTTCTCCTTTAGTAGTTGTATCACCTTGTCAACATGTCGCACATGATCCTCCCAAGACATGCTATAGATTAGTATATCATCAAAAAATACTAACACAAATTTTTTAAGGAAGGACTTGAAAATGGAATTCATCAACCCTTGGAATGTGGATGGTGCATTTGTAAGGCCAAAAGGCATGACCAAAAATTCATAATGGCTTTCATGAGTTCGAAATGTTGTTTTTGGGATATCTTCTTCCTTCATTCTAATCTAATGATACCCTGAACGGAGATCCAACTTTATGAAATAGATTTCTCCATGTAGTTCATATAACAATTCATCAATGATAGGAATGAGAAATTTATCTTTAATAGTTATCTTGTTGATCTCTCTATAATCTGGACACATATGCCATGAGCCATCTTTCTTGAATACCATTAACAACGGTGCAAAGTAAGAACATTGGCTAGGTATAATAATGCCAGCCTCTCCATACATTCAATTTCACTCTTCTGGGCATAAGGGTATCTTTACGGCCTAATGTTAGGAGGAACACTCCTAGGAATTAGGTGAATATCATGATCATGATTTCAAGTGGGTGGAATACCTTTGGGAATATATTCAAATACTTTGGAATGCTTATCAATGATCCCTTAGATATCTAGTGGAATAGATGGCTTAGATGTTTGAACATCTAGTGAGAATAATTGTGCAATAACACCTTGATGCCCCTTTTTCAATAATTTTGTGATGCCATTAGAGCTTATCACCTTACTAGGTTTCCCTGTGATACCTCTGAACTCAATTTATTTTCCTTCCAATGAAAATTTCATGAAAAGTTCTTGAAAATTAAAAGCCACAGTTCCTAATGATTGTAACCATTGGATTCCTAGTATAACATCAACACCACCCATGGGTATAGGAATCATTGGAATATTCATTACATATTCCCCCATAGTAAGATTGATCTTATTTCATTTTTCTGAGAAATTGATAGTTCCTCCATCTGCAATCATTACTTGAAACTCTGGCGCTGGATATACAAAGAAATTGAGAGCTTTGGATAATTTATAGTGAATGAAATTATGAGTACTACCATAATCAATTAGGACTATTACCTTTTTATTTCTGATATATCCTTCGACCTTGAGGGTTTGAGGAGTGATAATTCCATCCAATAAATTACATGACGTTGTGGGAGTCAACTCTTCAGAAGAAATCACTTCTACGTTTTCATGTTGAGATGGTTCTTGTTCTTGTTCTTGTTCTTCTTCCTCTTCACAATATATGTAGAATAATTTCTTCTCACCACACTTATGTCCCTTACTGTACTTGTTTTCACAATTAAAGAATAAACCTTTTTCTTTTCTTTCCTCCAATTGTTGAGGTGTCAACCTTGTAGGTTGAGATGTTTTATAAGAATGAGCATTATTCTCTTGATAGATGTTAGGATTGGTCCTTCTAGTATCCATAACCATATTTTTACTTTCAACATTTATTTCCACCCTAAATGAATTCCTCAATGATTTGGGTTCCCAAAGGCGAATATCATGTTGAATGTTATCCTTTAAAGTTCCTATGAATACATAAATCATGTGCTCATCTAGAATATATATTACCTTTATATTCAATCTTTGGAAGTTCTCAATGTGATCTGTAAATGAACCCTTTTGCTTGAGATTTATCAATTAGCTAAAGAAGGTATTGCTCCTTGTATCCTCATAGTTTGCTATCATTTCTTCCATGAAAATTGTCCAAGTGACGAGTGATTTGTGAGAACAAAGACATCGATACCATACAAATTGATTGGGTTCTAAATATAAAGAACATTTTGTACCTTTTGTGTATGTGGCACATTATGTAGATCAAAGAATTCCTCCATCCAAAGTATCCATCTGATTGGGTCCTTGTCATCAAACTTCCTCATATCGATCTTAGGAGTGTCGTTGGTCTTCAACCCAAAGTTGGAGTTTCTCCATTCATGATTGATCTTCCTTGTGTCCTCATCATGAATTTCATGGGATACATTTTCACTTTCAGGTTTCCTCTCTATTAGGAAAATTTTCAATCCTTCCATGATCTCTCTTTTTAAACCATCCATCTTAGCATCCATTATTGACTCCAATTTAGCTTAAGTTGAATCCATCATCCCTTTTAGTTCATCTTTTGTCACTTTTTTCTTTTGTAATTCATTCATGTCCCTACACATTTCTTCACCTTCATCAAGAGTCCAAGTAGGACTGTCTGGAGGATTATTTGGTGTATAAGTTCCATTTTTTGGTGGCATGTTGGCCAAGTATCACTTTTAAACTTTGATTTTGAGGTGGTTCTGCTAGACAATCTTTCTTCTGTTGTATCTCCAAAGTTTCGGCCCTTCTGGGTATGAAAATTTATTTTTTGTAGTTCTCTGATATTTTTTCTCTGTAATACCACAAGTCTGATCAAAATTGGATGTGCCAAGTGGAATTTACGGTAACTTCCCGACAACTTGCTTATTTTTGGCCTTTCTAGGAGACCTCACTTGTATAGCATGCCCCACACACAATAATTGATATCTAATTCTAAAAATAGTACCAGAGATACTACGGACTGTCCAATATCTAATGAAGTGAGTCTCACTCAATTTGGATACTCTAGGAAGGAGTTATGATTGTTTTACCTAGAACAACTTCTTGAGACTAGTCAATAGGAATAGTTTGATACTCTACCTTCCACAGGGCGTATCTACAAATTTAAGATGACCCATAAGATAAAAAATTTATCACAGATACCTTAATAATTTATGTGAATAACCTCTAGATTTAAGGGTCTGAACCGTTATAGAAATTTTTTTATAGAAAAAATTCCTCAATGACTCAATTCTGGATGATTCCAGAACGCTATCTTACACAGGTTGTATCTCCAAACGTATAAGGCCTCAAGAGCTGAAATTTTAACCCAACATACCTTGATATGTCTACTAAATATTCTACAAGGGGTTCCTTCTTAAACATTGTAGAAAACAAACTATAGTGAAAATTCCAAGGTGTCTAAGATGTAGCAACGAAACCCTAAGACCTTGAGCTCTAATACCATATGTTAAGAACCAAATATCAATATAGCATAGAAAAACATCAGAATAAGTACACAATGCCTTGAAAAAGAGATAATTTTAGATAATAAGACTCTTTGAGGGGGCAACCTCTTTATACACCACATAAATGTTCAAATACAAGATGTTTCCAAATGAAAATGTATATTTGGTATATATAGGAGACTAGGAGGTACAATTACAACTAATGGACCCAAGCCAACATAAATAAAATAACATTACTAATGTAATATTCCAAAATTAAGGGGCAAAGTTCCACTATTTAGGGTTTAACAAAGGCCCTCATAGCCAAGGAAGAGATGACCAGTGGGGGTCAGGGCAAGACTCCTACAAGACCGACTGGATAGACGACCTGAAGAGCACAACAGCATCAGACAGCGGTTAGAAAAACATCAGGGTATCGAGATATGTCTAGAGGAACCATGTTCATGACACCATGATGACCAACTCCTCAGTAGAGGACTCCCTACAGAGGACCATCACATCAGAAATAATGTCACCCGCAACAACAATAATTTAGGCATGTTCAACAGAATAGACCATGATCTTAGGATGGTAGGTCAACAACTTCTACTTCGGGGACCAAGAGTAGTGTACTGAAGACCAGATGTTGGACATGTGGAGAGCCACATTACCAATGAGACTATCCAGTTGAGAAGGCCATAACAGTCGAGTCAACAGGACACACTATAGTTGGAGATTTGGGCAAGGCCCACAGGATTCATGCCGCGGTGAATAACCACCAGGATGAGCACAAATACATTGTTCTTGAGATGTCAGGTACCATCATTGATGAAACTTTTAGTATTTTGATAGATCCTGGTGGTACAAAGAGATTTATTTCTAGTGCAACGCTGAAAATAATTAAGGTAAAGGAAGTCGAAAAAGATGATTTTAGATACATAGAAACGACTTTGGGTGCCAAATAGAAGGTTGGAGGAAGGGTTAGACACTGTAGCATTGAATTATGATATTTTGTAATGAAGGTCGACCTATATGTCACAGTCTTAGGATCTTATGACATAATGATTGGTATGGATTGGTTGGAATTGCATGATATGATACTCAACTGTAAGATGAAGCAGTTAAGTTTGATTGATGATGTGGGATAAAGAAGAGTGATTGTAGGAAGAAACCAGGGAGTGTCCTTGAGGTTCATTTCATTCTTATAGCTACAAAAGAGAATGCACAAAAGATGTAAGTTATATGAAATCTTAGCGCTAAATGAAAAGGGGGAGGCGGAAAGGTTAGAAAACCTTCCGGTAGTACAAGAGTTTGTTGACATGTTTCCAGAAGAATTACTCGGTTTTCCACCCAAAAGAGAGTTGGAGTTTACCATCGACCTGAAACCTGGAACTGAATCCATAGCAAGAGCGCCTTATCGGATGTCAACGCTTGAGTTACAAGAGTTGAAAATGAAATTTAAGGAGTTGTTGGACTTGGGACTTATACATCCAAGTGTGTCACCTTGGAGTGCACCTGCTATTTTCATAAGGAAGAAGGATGGGTCATGGAGGCTTTGTATTGACTACCGTCAATCGAACAAGGAGACGGTCAAGAACCAGTATCTGTTTCCAGGAATAGATGATTTTTTTGATCAAATGAAGGGTATGACGATGTTTTTCAAGATCGACTTGAGATCAGGAAATCAAAAGTTATGAATTAAAGAGGATTATATTCCTAAGACTGCATTCAAGACAAGGTTCAGACACTATGAGTTTACCATTTTACCATTTGGACCGATAAAGGCCTCGGGGGTATTCATGAGTTGTATGAATGGGGTGTTTCGTGAATACCTGGAAAAGTTATTTCAAATATTCATTGATGACATACTGATATATTCTCAGACAACAAGAGAACATGATGAAAATTTAAGCTTGGTACTACAGTGTTTATGAGAAAACAAATTATACGGGAAACTATCGAAATGCTCCTTCTACCAATCGAAGATTCATTACTTAGGTAACATTATATCTGATGAAGGTATAGTTGTGGATCTAGTGAAAGTAGAGGCTATTATGGAATGGCCTCCACCGAAAAACATACTAGAAGCATGCATCTTTATGGGTTTAGCAGGATATTACCAATGGTTCGTCGAAGGTTTTTCGAAGATAGCAAATCTGACACAGAATTGCAGAAGAAAAAAAAGAATCTTTTATGGAATGAGAAATGTGCGAAATCATTTCAAAGGCTCAAGGAGTTTTTTATGACAACACCGATAATAAAGGTCCTTGACATGGATAAGGAATTCTTGGTGTGCACAGACACATCCAAGGAAGGTTTAGGCGGAGTATTGATGCAAGATGGTCTAGTGATCACTTACATCTCAAGGAAATTAAGAAATCATGAGGAGAACTATGCAACGCATGATTTGGAGTTATTGTCCATTATGTATTCCTTGAGAGTGTGGAGACACTATCTGATTGGATGGAAATTCAAACTAAAAACAGATCTCTATGGATTGCAACACATATTTACACGGAGTGACAAAGGAATTGGTCAAAATTACTTAGGGATTACAATTTTTAGATTACTTACATAAAAGGAATGGTGAACAGAGTGGAAAATACATTGAGTCAGAGACCACGCATATTCTCGGTGATAACTCTTTAGCAGAATATTCGATAAAATATTCTAACTATACGGTTCAACGGTGACTCGTATAAAGAGGTTAAGGAAAATATCAGACAAGACACCATGATGGTACCAAAGTTTGAGGTTATACATTGGAAAATGATGGATTGTTGAGGTATACAAACAAAATTTACATACCACCTAATGATGAATTAATAATTTTGATCCCGAGTGAAGCACACCGAGCAGTGTACATGGCTCATCTGAGAGTCAAGAAGATGAGAGCATACCTTAAGCCTTTATTCTTTCGGAAATGAATGAAAGAAGACATAGTTAGCTACGTGGAAAGATGTATGGAATGTCAGCAAGTGAAATATGAACATAGACTTCCGACAAGATTACTAAAGCCACACACTATTCTGGAATCGAAATGGGAGGTCATTTTGATGGAATTTATTGTTGGGTTGCCACTAACGACAAGGAGACACAATTCAATTTTCGTGGTAGTTGACCCTCTAATGAAGAGTGCACATTTTATTCCTATATGTATGATGTATTAGGCTCCAGACATAGCTAGAGTTTTTTTCAGCGAGATTATGAGATTACATCGTGTACCAAAAAGGATCATATCTGAGAGAGGATCAGTGTTTACATGATGATTTTCGACTAGTTTCCAAGAGGTCTTTGGGACAGAACTGAACTTTAGTACTGTGTATCACCCTGAAACCGATGGGTAGACAAAAAGAACGAACCAAATATTGGAAGATATGTTGCGTATGTCTATAATGGACCAACAAATGTGTTCGGAAGAGTTCTTTCCACTCGTGGAGTTTGCATACAACAACAGCTATCAAAGTACCATTAATACAACATCGTTTGAGTTTCTTTACGGGAGACCGTGTTGGATGTCGTTGAGCTCAGATCGACTTGAGGATAGGGTCCTGGTAGGGCCAGAAACGATCCAAGAAATGGAAGAACAAATGCAAATGATAAGAGAAAGGATTAAAGAAGAACAAGATCGGCATAAGAGTTATGTTGATGCACATCGCGTCGACCGCAATTATGAAATTGGTGGCCGATTTTTCTTGTAGGTGAAACTGCACAAGAGTTTGATCAAGTTTGGAAAGGGTGATAAACTCTCTCCTAGGTTTGTGGGACCTTTTGAAGTTGTGGAAAAGAAAGGAACCATGGCCTATCGACTAGCTTGCCTGATTCTTTGAGGCATATGCATGATGTTTTTCATGTATCTTTTTTGAGACATTATGTTAGTGATCCTACACATGTGATTGACATGAGTTATTTGCAGGTATCGGAAAAGGGTGCACTCACAGTGGAGCCAATATGCATTATGGACCATCGCATTTGAAAGCTACGACGTCGAGCAATCAATCAGGTCAAGGTCCAGTGGGAAAATTATAGTCTGCTCTCGGATACATGGGAGGATGCATATGATATGCGTCAGCAATTTCCTTACTTATTTGATGGATTAGACATATAGATCTTGTCAGATACTTTTATTTCTACACTTTATATATTGTACAATTTTGGGATAAAGTTTAAAACAAGAGGGGGTGTATGTAACATCTCGCTCTTGCGAGCACCTGTTATCGACTTATTCTTTGACGACACTTGCGTGCAACTGATATGGTTATAGTACATGGTTATTTTTTTCTCTTATGTATTTTTATGATGATGTTGATGGTTGTGATTTAATGTTATTGAGATATATGTGTTGACAGATGTTATTGATGAGTTTTCCTTGAGTGTGTAGGACACTTGACATAATATGGATCCTGATGGCATCAATGGACCTTCTTGAACTCCAGATTGAGTTGGGGAGTGAATTGTATTAGTTTGAGTATTTCATTTATGCATGTGTGACATATGATCGATTATAGTATGCTTTTATATATGGATCCTTGACACAACGTTTCGTTGATGGATGTAGGCTGATGAATGTTTGCTAATCTGACTCACATAAGGAGTAAAGAGACCATGCACATAGACCAGATATTGAGGGAGAGGTGTGGCAGAGTCCTTGTCATAGCCTACTAGCAATCCCGTCGTGGCTCTAATTGTAGGTTAAGGATTACCTATTTCGAGAGGTCCACGATGTCATGAGGGTAGACCGAGATAGTCACTCATGAAGATTTCTAAGGGGCACACAAAAAGGTGGGGTCCTTATTCCTTATAATCCCTCAGTCTCTCACAAGGTTGCCTAAATGGAGTACTGACTCCAAGAGTTGGGAAACTACCAAAACCAATCAAAAACGAGTGACACCCTTGGAGCACGGAGTTGATTCCTTAAGGGAATGTCACGTAAGTAACACTTGAGTCAATGAATATAGGTGGCCTAGAAAACCTTGAGAAAATAATTAAACCTTGTAAAATATTTAAGCATTGTTGAATTTAATTTATTAATTAAGGATTGAAATTATTAATTGTAAATCGCGAGTGAAAGTCTGAGCCTATTAAAAAATTAATCCTAAGTCTAAGTTCTTGAAAGGAGGCTAAACTAAATTATTAACTAAATCAAAATAGGGATGAGGTAAACCAATTTAAGAAATTAAGAAAAATGAAATAAGTCTAAAGAATTAATATAATACACGTGTGTGCAAGAAATTGTAAAAAGGGGGGTTTTAAAATAAGAAAGAAACAAACATGAAAGAATGTGTACGCATAGAAATGTATCTAGAGTCTAGTTAACACTAGTCTAACTAGAAGAAAACTCATATTTTAACTCAACTTAGATTTAGTAAGGCGTGAGTCATTAAATGGGAATATGGGGAGATGAAGAGACAACTATGAGTAGTTTAAGGGGCACTTTTAGGAAATGTGAGGGAAATTGACTTTAATTAAAATAAAATGTGGATTTACTTGTGCAACTTGGGGAGAGGGTGACAAGTGTGAGGGGGAAATAATTATAATTTAATTAATTAGAAAACAAATTGATTGTGCAAGTGGGGATGTGTCATTAAGGAAACTCCTATAAAGAAAATGGTCAAGAGGGAAAATGAATCACATTGGTTATGGATAAGGTTATGTTGAAAAATGTTTTACTGGTTTTACTTGTGAGAGTTAGGATACCCAGCTTGAGAGAGAGTGGTGACTCTACCTTGTGAGGCAAGCTCAGAGCTAGAGTATTTTTCTGGTTTTGTGTGTGTGGCCCATTTGCGGCTCTGGGAGCTAAGGGGGAAGAAAAGAACCCCTAGCATTGGCTGGGAGGTACCGGTGAAGTCCTTGGATTGGCAAGAGAAGGAGATAGGAACAATTTCGAGTGGAGTTCTTCGGCAATATAAATCCTCGTCAACGTCGGATTATCAGTTACAGTACTCCATCTTTGTATTGTTGTTTTATAATTTTTTTTTATGAATATTGATGTTAATCCGTGTTGAAGAAATTAAGGATATTATGGAATTACATATCGAAAATTTTAATTGAGATTGGTTGTAGATTCATATATTTTATAGTTGTAATTAGAAACTGTAAATTGGGTGGATGCTAGAATGTTATTCAATCTCTATCATACCTATAGATCGACAAGATAGCTAAAACAATCTCAAGGATGTATTTTTGTGAGCAGTCTGAGATCTGTTATGCGGACTTATTTAGTCAAAATATGATGAAATGTATTACGATTTTATTGGTTTGTTCAGCTTGAAACCCACTGCAATTGTGGTGAAATTCCAGTATTGCCTTGACAAGATCTTGGGTGTAATTGGGTAATCTTGCGTTATTTCCTCTCCTTGTGTATTTTTCATTTTTGAATTTCGTTTGGACTGTAAGAAAGTGTTAGAGAGAGAGAATGCACACCAAAGGAGCTGGTGAACATCTCTGAGTTTCTTGTTGCGCCATCCTCTCCTAGGAGATTATGAATCTGAGCGCCTCCCTCATCTGACTTAGCAACACGCCCTTTAGAATTTCGAGCTATTGTTCTTGAAAACGATTTGTGTTAGAATAAAGCTTACTTTAGTAAGAGATAATTGTTACTATTGTAACTGTGAGTTTCTAGGTTTACTATTTTTAGCTAATCAGATCCACTTGAGTCAGTGATCTACATGTTATATATGTAAACTCCATTTGTTTGTTAAGTAATGAAAACGTTTTGTGTTGTGTGAATTAATTCTTTCAATCTTGTGCAATGGTTGCTCTCTCGATTTCTATTTTGGTATCAGAGCCACGGGAGTAAGGTCCGGAAATTCTAGAGGTTCGCAGGTCTCTCCTCTGGTAGGGTGCGAACCTATATTACTCAAACTTTCGCGCATCCTCGGAATCAAAGAAGTTCGTAGGCTGCTGTTCACTTAGGTGCGAACATGCTTCACATTCCCGCACCAGTAGTATTCGAGAAATGCGAACACCTCACAGTCAAGTAAAGAGTGAGGTGCAAACACCCCGCAGCCAAGTAAAGGGTGAGGTGCAAACTCCCCGTAGTCAACTCTAGCTTAAGGTGTGAGAACCATGGCATTTTGAAAGTTTATATAGTTTCCATGCATTGAAGTTTTGTTTTTACGAGCGTAAGTTTTTCATTTTTACTGCGTGGGTGAGCATTCTTGCATGCATGGAGTTTGGAGCATAAGTTTGCATGCCGTGAGCAAATCGTGGAGTTTTTATATAAAAGTCTTTATATGAGATTTAATTTTTAAGAGGGAGTTATAAGTTATTATTAAAAGTGGTTAAAGTGAATGCATGTGGATAAAGTAAATGCATGTGTATATGTGAAGTTATAAATCCTTTTATTAAAGTGGGTAAGAGATTTAAGGATGAAGGAAGGTGAAGTGGAAGTTAGTTTACATTCTGAAGTTGCACTATACTTCAAAGGACAATGCATCAAGCGTGCAATAGTTCTCTCCATGAAGTACGATTACCTCACTAAGGATTTGCCGCATTCAGAGCAAATGGCCATCGAAAATATTTCAGCGCTTGGTATCTCGGTGTGGATAGATATGAAGGAAGAACCACCATAAACAGTCACTGCCCTGCTTTTCTACTTATATATGTAAGTGTGATGTGATTTGTTGTTTTGTGATGTGTTATTGTTTAAGTGT
>JASDQU010374234.1:103854-115023 GCA_032191745.1 Picea mariana | reverse complement strand
TAATACCCCAATGGTATAATATTTAGATCAACATTAGTATTCACACCATTAATACTTATGGAACAACCTATGACCATATCATGGATTCTCCTTTTGGTTCTAGTGGCTAGCTGAACCAAACTTGATTTTTCAAGATTACTTTTATCCAAATGTAATCTATCCACTATTTTGGGATCAATGTAACAATGAATTTCTCCTCAATCAACTAAAATAGAAATAGGTTGATTAATGATCTTACCTTCCATCGGATTGGTACTCTTCTTGTTGATCATCTAAGGCTGGATATATTCTTCCCATGTCTTCTAATTTTGTAGCCTATTGGATGTTGTGCATGGTATTCACTTTGTCCTTTTTATGTGGTAAATCCTTGTACATGCGATCTTCTTTGCATCCCCAACATTGGATTGGTGGTCTTCCCCTTTTTCCCAAGGAGTCTTCTCTCTTGGATTGATCCTTATCATACTGGCTGGGATGATTTTTATTTGGGATATTTCTATTGAAATGAGGTTTGAATCCTTTCTTTCTCTAATCAGACTTCTCCTTCTTCTTATCCTTCCAAGAATTCTACAAAGACTCTCTACCCTTTCCTTGCTCATACAGGTACTTAGCCTTCCTAATGGTCTCAGTCAAAGTCCTAGGTTCATCATATTGAATCTTATCTTTATAAAAGGATGGAAGTCCAGTTAAAAACCTTTGTACTTTCACCTTCTCATATTTTATAAATCCCACATACTTTAGAATCCCCGCGAACTTCTTTTCATACTCTGCCATGGTCATGCTTCCCAACCTAAGTTCAAAGAAATCCTGCATTTTATTGTCATAGAAGTGCTTTGAAAGGTACTCCTTCTGAAAATATTTCTTGAACTGCTTCCAAGTGATCCTACTCTCATTAATGTGCTCAACTTGCTTCAGTTGATCCCACCACATAGCAACTTTCCCATATAAATGGTATGTGACAATTATGGCTTCTAGGTTTGATGAGTAGTTATGCAATTGAAAATACCTCCTAAGTCCAAGAAACCATGCTTCAACATCATATTTCCTTTCTCTTTCACCATCAAAATATGGTGTCTTAAGCTTCCTTAGCTCTCCTTGCAAACTGTCCAATCCATGTCTTCTTCTTTGGTGCCTAATAGGAGACACCTCTGGACTACTTATGGAATCTTCAGATGCATAAAATTTCCTTATTGAGTAGGGAGGTGGGTGATTTCTATGAGTTTTTCTAGCACTCCTTGAATAACTATCTCTTCTGCGGTCATCTCTTCTTTCATGACATCTTCCCTCTTCATCCTATTTTGAGTTTTCTCCATTCTTTGTTTGCCTCTACAATTGATTTAAGCTTTGAATCACTTGAGAATTTATCTTATTTTTTTATCTTATTAGTCTCTCATTGTTTTCTTTGTAATTCAACACTTCTATTTGCAGGATTTTCACAGTCTCTATCAATGTTTCATGATCCCCTCTGCCCTTGTGTCTGCTTGATTCTATCTCTACATTACCAACTCTGATATTTTGACCTTTGGCCTCTTTATAATGGTTGTAAGATCCATATCCTTCTTCCATTTCTTGAATATGCATTATTATACTGAACTGATATGTTTACACCCCCTAATTCTGCAAAATGTGCAAGCAACCATTTTATTAGAATTATGCATATTATAAAAAAAATCTGCAAACAATGCTACATGTCCTTTTTTCTTCTCAATTAATGAATAAATATATTATCATTCTCCATATTATAACAATTTCATGTTATTCTCTTATGAATCATCTTTCCAATAATTGTAATCTTTCCCCAATTCGATATCTGATATGAAAGTTATGGCTTCCCAAAAAATCACTTTCATCCCCTTTTCTTTTGTTTTGAAATAGGATCTTGTCGAAATATTCCACAAATCCTTTAACTGGTACAGAATTCACATTCTGCACAAACGCTTCCTTCAAACTACTTTCCATGTGACCGTGGCTTGAAACCATGGGATTATTCACCCTTTAGCGCCTTCCTCTATATTCTTCTACATAGGAGCTTGTTCGGAAATAATGCCCGAGGCCTTGGTTACTTCTAGGCCCTTCACACCTTGAATTGACCCCTTTACCTTATCATGAGACCGGTGCTGGGACCAAGTCCTATGGAATTTGGCCTTCATCTATTCTCCCTTTTCAATCTTCCAACTTCTCCTGGAGTAAAATTCGTTGAAACCCTTCTATTAACTCCACTAGAAGATCGAACGGTCGAGATTTAATATCTCGTTGACTGCATTGTCTCACCCCATATGGAGTCTTCAAAAAGATCAACAACCGTGACTTAACCAGGTGTTGGGATGGACGGTTCTTAATCAGTTCAAGACTTCGGCTCTCTGAGACTTTGGGACATTATAATTCTCAAGTCGTTCAACTCCCCTGGATTTTTACCCATCAAACCACTTACCCTATCCTTCCACTGCTTAATTGGATGGTCATGAGGAATCCTGGAGGGTCTTAGATCAATGAACCACGTGAATCAACTACTCTAGGACTCTAGGAAATTTCCACTTACGATGTTCTCAACTCCTCCGGAGTTATACTTGCCGAAGTGGTCATAAAGTGATGATGACCGCTTACCATTGGTTAACCCCTCCCCTCTGCTTACGCTATCTTTCCACTAGCTTAATATGATGGATAGGAATTAATAAAGCATTGGGATGGATGATCCTTAATCATTCTGGGACTTTGACACTCCAAGACTCTGGGACATTTCAACTCCCGAGTCGTTCAACTACCTCAGAGTGATATCTTACAAAGTGCTTGGGCCATCCTTCCATTGTTTGATCTAATGGTTGAGAAAGGTCCTAAAAGGATCTTAGATCAATGTTCTGCATGAATTTACGACTTCATTCTTAGACACTTTCACTGGTAGAAACGTTGGACACCCCCGGAGGCCATACTCTCGAAGATGACATGGCATGTTGATGTCACCTATAGTGATGTGGACCCATGGCATGTGTGCCACGTGTCACTAAAAAAAATGAACAGGTTAGGGTCTAAAAGGTACTGAATTCGGGTGACATGTGTGCCCACATGGTACCCTTGTCACATGACGTAGAACATGTCATCAATTGAATGGATGGTCCACCATCTTTTCTCTAGATCTGATGGCCTGCATTACTCCCAAATTCTTCCCTCGATCTAATGGTCGACATGATTTTGGGACTTCGGTGCTCCGGGACTCTGGGTTATAGCATTTCTAAAATAGTTTGATTCTCCTGTAGTTAAACTTTCTGAAGTGGTCAATGCCGGATGACCCTGACCAATGACTAAGAGTTCACCCAAGCCTCTTATTAGATCAGACAACCAATGAGACTTCGTGACTTCGGCCTTTTCTACCCTATCTCCCATAATTGCCGAAGTGATGAAGTTACAAATTTTTCCATCTCTTTCTTGGCTTCAATCAATGACTATGATCACTCCCAAGATCCAAAAGGGACAATCACGATTCTGCGATCCTATACAAAGGATCGTTGTCTACACAACCCTCTGGATTCTGTGTGATCTATGCAGCACTATCTCTCCTAATCTTTAATATTGCAAGGACATATCCATTTTTAACCATAATACCCTTTCCACAGTTCCATCCCATACCAGTCTAGTGTTTCAACCTAAATCTTTGATACTAATCTATAACATACCCAACCACCCACAGGCTGGGCACGCTACTTCAATCTCGTTTCAATACTAATTTCGAATTCTGATAATTTTTTTATTAATAAAGATGCATGAAATAATCACATGCATAGATCAAGATTCATGCTACAACATAAAATAAATGAACCATATGTCATGAACAACAATAAACAACAAGCATGCATATTATAGATATGAATTTCGTAGATAAATAATTACATAGTATAAATAAATATACATTTAAATGAAACCATGATAGAGAGAGCACTTATATTTAATGAAATGAATCACCAAATGGCTATAGACCAAGGAAATTCCACCTAGTCATACACATTGTTGTTCCAGGTCTCAACAATAATGTCACCCTCGAGCTAGGGCTATGAATCCTCAAGGAGGATTCTAGAGTGTCACTCAGCTTCCCAAACCATTCAACACTCAAGCTCTCAGAGGCTTATCTGCACACACAACAATCCAAAGTACACCAACTCTCTTCTACCCATCCTACACAACCCAAGAGGATGGACCCCCTTCTCTGCCACGTAGTCCCTTAGGTTGTCCACTTCCTTCCAGGGCTCCAATGCATCTGGTCAAGAATCTCCATGCTGAGACTCTAAGGATTTGTAGCTGTAGGGAAAACTTAACACATGCCAATGAATCTCATACATGCAGACATTAATTCATGGATGGAATACACTGGCAGTCATTGCAGCCAACAAAACCATGGCTCCTCTCCAACAATTCATTTTTCTTTCCCAAGCCCAAATCATGAATGAGGAATGACGAGTGGGTGAAAGAATGAATGGAGAGAGAACAAAATGAAAGGTGTGAACAATAAACAATGAGTGAGGGAGTGAATGATCGAACCCCCAAACAAACTTAAGATGGGTTTATATAATTCTTGGAATTAGAGAACCACATGGCCTTCCCCCAAGTAGCTCATGTAACTGATATTCTCCATTAAAATAAAAATGGCTAAATAAAAATATAAAATAAACACTTATCCCCTCAAGCTCCCTCTCTTGTGGAATCATAGCCCCCCTATAACTCTTGTCCTTTTTCATCTAGCAACCAGTGATGTATTTATTATTAATAATGATCAAAACATCACATTTCCTAGGCACACTGGCCTCTTTTAATTTTTTTGGGTACTTTGTCTTTTCATAAATTAACACAATACATTATTTAATACAGGGCTAAAAAACTGGGGTATTGCAAATCCGGGACTCAACAAAATAGTGGAAATCATAAATGTGACGGTTGATGAGATTGATGGTCGAAAGATAAAGAAAAGTAGCAAAGATTTAGTGGAACATAATCATGAAGAAGACTTGAAAGAAGAAGAAGTAGATGAAGAATCATATGAAGAAGAAGAAGAATCCGAAGAAAAGAAAGAACAACAGTATATTCGTACCTCCAAAGATACCCAATAGACGAGTGCAGAAGAATCATCCATAATATTAGATTATTGGAAGTAAAGAGGCAGGAGTTGAAACTAGAAGAAGAATCTATTCACCAAGACAAAAACATCTAGTGATGCAGGAGCATCACCAACAAAGTATGTGTGGAGGACAGCTGGGCACACTAGCGCGTATTTTGAAATATTTTGAATTTCAAAGATGGTGTATTAATGTAATATTTGACAAAGCTTTTTAAGTTCTGAATATCTTTAATGATCGGAGGCTGAGCCATCGCATAAAATTGATGGGGGGATGTATTTTTATTTAATATCATAGATTGCAGTACAGATCTAGAGCTTTCTCTCTTATCTGTCTGACTCAGTATTTATTGTAATAAATGTTAAGTATTTGAAATCTTTTATTTTCGATAGTATCGTTGTAGAGTAGTTGGATGGAAAGACTCGAAGAGTCCCTTAGTATAAAGATTTGTATTATTGCCGAGAAGAGGCTATTGAATCTAATGTGTAGATTGTCATTGTAGTCAAGAGTTGGGAGATACAGAGAAATATTGTATGAATGCATGAAAGTTTTAGTTGAATGAATATAGCAGAGGAATATTGTTCCAAATGCATGTTATTATTGTGTTTATCTGAATGAATGAAGAGTAGACCTTTTGGTTTTTTTAATTTCTCTGTTATTCCTTGTTTTGTATCCATGAATGCATTTACAAGGTTGAATGTATGAGACACTGTGAAGAGTAAAGAATTTTCAATTGTTTCTGTTCATTGAGCGAGTGCAAGGAGTGCATGGTGCCCGCAAGGAGTGCATGAATGAGTCTGTGTGTGTTAAAGGAGTGCATCGACGTTCACAAGGAGTGCATGACAAAGTTTTCAGACTTGAAATCTTAGGAAGGGTAGCGTGATTTTAGTCACAGAAGGCAAAAGCGATCATAGAACTATCACAAGGAGTGCAAAATTTTCCACAAAGGGAGTTGAGTGTGGAAGAGAACCTATCACAAGGTGTTCTCAAGTCGATATTTTAACTAAGAGTCGAAGAAGAAAAGTTTAGGAGGGATATTGGTGGAAAGTCTTCAAGGAGAGAAGTCCCTAAAGTTTCCATCAAAGTCAGTGGATGAGATTCATTCCGGAGGGAGATGAATGATTCCAGATCATCAGATCCGGGAGAAATACGTGGGGTTTGGTCATAAGGTGTTTCGATACTTCATAGATAGGGAAATCTGGAGGGAGTGCAATTGTAGAGTCATGAAGTCTAAACTCACGATCGGATCTCAGTTGTTGAATGCGAGAATATCACGTGGCAGAGGATCAAGGAATCTGGAAATCGAAAGTCCAGAAGTTCGTGGGCGAGAGACCTAGAGTTTTGCGAAGTCATGAAACCCGAACCATAGTGGGGTCGGGAAACCTGAGGTGACACGTTGTAACACCGTTGTTTCCCCCAATTTGTAATTAATCATAGAATAGAAATTACCATGCTAATGAATGAGGAAAATGTAAATGTATTATTGTTTGAGTTGCCAATAACTGACTGTGGGGGTGAAGCCTTGAAAGTACTCGCCATGATATCACTAGAGGAAGAATGTGAAAACTATAAGAGAGGGTTCATATATCAAATAACCCCAAACCTCCCTTGATAAGGATGACAAACCTCCTTTGAATCCCAAGGAAAGAAAATCAGTCAATGAAGAAAGTATCGGTGGTTGAATCACAACTCACCCCCATGAAAGGAAACCTGGGCTGTTAGTTCAAAGTACCACAGGGACCCGCAGAACTGAGCTTCCTTCTGACAGAAGGAACATGATAGGTCGGAAAAAACCTCCCAAGGTAAGAGGGACACACACACGGGAGAGGAGATGCCAAACACCTGACACGAGACGAGGAGGGCAGAAGCTCACAAGGGAGAAGTGCGAAGCTCTCCAATGAATCACGAACAGAAGGCTGCGAGCTTGATGCCAAAGAGCATTTGAGAAACCTCACTGAGGCCACAACCAAGTGAGAAAGCTTTGAGTTGCAGAAAACAAGACCTGAACAAAAGCTAAAACAGAGAGAGAACCCTCGAGAACTGTGAGAATTCCCTGGTGATATCATGGCTTGGCACGGGGGTCGCCAAAGTGCTAAGAATGAATGCCTCTGTGCCTATGGTCGGGTGGAAGGACAAACACCCATAGTCAGTTGGTTGGCGACAACCTGTAATAGATAAGTGATTTCTTACTCTGTGTAATTTAGTGGTAACTGGGCATGAATTTGGTTATACTGGGTATGTTTCAAGAATTGTGATTGATTTTTGAATGGATATACTATGTCCCTTACCTTACTACTTGGTTGTATATTTAGGCCAGTAATAAATTTTATGGATAGGACATGATTGGTAATCATAAATGCTTGTGTCCTGTGGTTGCTTGAGTTAGAGCCACTAACTGTGAGATCGTCGACCTTAGGCATAGTCTCATGTACACATGCCAACCTTCCTAGTTGTCTAGAGTCCCTTGGAGGATGAATTCTGTTAAGCTTAGGAGAGGTAGTGTAGTTATGCACCGGCTCCCTACGAGGCAAGTAGAGGCCGAGACTCACCCAAGTCCTAGACTTGACTAATGTGCGCAAGGGGTGTGCGGAAGACTCTTCTAAGAGTCAAGCCCAAGAGAAAGAGTGCAAAGATCTTAATTCCTTCATAGCTGAGAAAGATCAGGAGGGAAAATGATTTTTGTAAAGTGCTGGCGAGACCCAATAGCTGGCTTGCAATAGAAGATCGAAAGCTAAGACCTTTGAAACATCAAAATCTTTCGAAATCGGGAAGAAAGCGTGAGCTCAGGGAGGAGCTACAGCTACCGTCAGATCTCGCATGGATAGCCAATAGCCATTCGATCCAGAAGAATATGCACGAGGTTTAACCCTCGCATACGCAAAGGTGAGGACTCATAAAAGTCTCAAAAAGATCAGGGCTGACCATTTAAGAGGACACATGGCAGAGGTCATAACCCATCGGGGCTTTGGATACTGGAAGATTGAAGGACTAGAATCGTGGAGTCACTGCATCGTGAACTCCCGGTTCGAAAAATCTCGATACAGGAGAGGAGCCACCGGATTTCGGTATTTCAGCTATTCAGAGTTCGGGACGTAGAGGAGGTTGTGGTCTTGGTATCGAGAGTTTTAAACTCCCGGTATGTGAAACAACAAAAGGATCGGGACTGTCCATTTTAGAGGACAGGTGGAAGAGATCTGAACCCATTGGGGTTTCGGATATCAGGAGGTTGAAGGACCAAGAGTTTGGTCGCGACGGATTCACGAAATCGCAAATCCTAAAGTCCCGAAAGGTGCACGTGGTTGAGGTTTTGGGGAAATCCCCGAAAGGAAATTTTGGTAATTTGGTTACCGGGAAAATGAGAGGTAAGAGTTTTGAACTCTTGACTCATAAAACCTCGAAAGTATCTGACGCATTGGATCAAGAGACGCTTTGAGCCATTGACCTCGCTCAGGAGAAGGAGGACCGGAATTTCGGGATTCGACACTTCGGTACTTTGGATACTGGGAGTACGAGAGGACAAGGAATTGGAGAAACAGAATTCACAAAGTCCCAAAATGTGAAATCCCGAAAGCCTTTTATGGAGTAGTGCTGGGTCATGGAACAACAACAGGTTTCGGCATACCAGGGTTCAATATTTCGGAAGTTCCGAGGACAAGGAACCGGGGCGCTTTGTATTGAAAATCCTGAAGTCATGAAACGTGACGTATTGTTGGAGTGGGTGTGTGAAATCATGGATAAGTATTGTTTGTAATAGAATCGCGAAATCATGAATTCTGAAACCCTGAAAGGCTGTGGGTCGTCGATCCAGTTGGATCGTAGCCGTTGGTTCAAGAGAGACATGGACCCATGATCTCTTAGCAGAGATATTTCGGTATTTCGGCTACTGAGGTTATAAAGAGTAAGAGAGTTGGGACTCTTGATCCATGAAATCTCGAAAAGATCCAAATCATCAAATTAGGGGAGGCTTACAACCGTTGATCTCCCTTTGGAAGGGAACTTCGGAGATTTTGGAGTTTCGGGGATTTGAAAGGGAGAGGAAGAGACATTGCATCGCGATTCCTTGAATCATGAAAAGCTATTAAGTGCCTTGTCGATTAAGTGCGTGGTCACAGAACAGGGTCACGTGAACAAGACCCAAGTGAGGAGCTTGTCACTCGCAAGCCCTTTCGGGGTTCGACATTTTGGCATTTCAGGGTTTGAAGAGTCGAAAGACTTGACTCTCTTGCATAGCTGAGTCATGAAATGAAAAAGGCGCCTCTTGACTTGGCCTGTGGTCATAACCAATGATCACATGGAGGTGGATAAGGGAAGAGCTAGCCTACACTAGGCCCCCATAGGAATTCAGGGATTCTATCCCCTGAGGAAGAGCAAAAAATTTATTATGTCGTAGTGGGTATGTGCCAAATTGGTATCAGAGCATGGTTACAACACTTGGTCTGCTTGGGCTCATGTATGAGCCGCGTAAAGAGACAGTGTTATCTGCATTTTCTCTTTAAGAAGAAGGACCGCATAATGAAACTATAAATTAGGAATTTCTTTAACCCCTCTGTTAAAATGGTAACTTCTCTTATAGGAGTAGGATGCACCGATCAATATTATTGATAAGACCTGAGTGTGAATAACAGAGGTGGAATAAATTGTGCTATGGAGTGGCACGAGCAAAGCAAGTGACATGAACTAAGTTGTTATGTTATAGTGTGACGATGGCTACCTACTAAAGAAGGTAGAGTCTCTTGCAATTGAGATGGCTGGTTAGGTAAGAATTAAGATTCAAATGAAGAACTCCTTCATGATTTGGCAAATTGGGTAAGGACTGGTAGGATCCTTAGAAAGTTATAATTATTGCATTATTAAAAGACTAAACCCTGAGCATATAAATCCTCACGATTGAGAGGATTGATGAAAATATATAGGGTCAGATTACCTGACCTATAATGGTTAGAATTGACAACAAGGATAATCTGTTTAAGCAAGATTAAGAGGAGTCCTTTGGGACTGTTGCTAATTCCCAAGAATGACCCTTGTTGGTTGTTCCCATAAATAAAGGGTAACATCCGTATGAGTTATGACTATGAGATTTGTCCTGTAAGTAACTAAAAAGCTCAGGAGGAATAGTATCCATTAGATTGGAATCAACGAGAGCCGTTGATCTAGAGCTTCGAGGTTTTTTCTATTGGGAAAATAGAAGCGTAGACTTTCCAAAGTCGCGCCAGGTAAATCACCGATTCAATCAAGGTCATTGGTTAGCGAATGACTTGAACCATAGATCCAGTGTAATCGGATCTTCGGGAGTTCGAAGTTTAGAATTCAACGGGTAGAGTTTTGAGGACTCACATGTCATGAAATCCCGACATCCAACCTAAGTTGTTGGATCGATACAGGTGATGGATCGTGGATCTGACGCATACACTTTTGGGGATTCGAAATAGGGAGTTAAGGGGTAAGGACTCCGCCAAATCCCGAAAGGTGGAAAGACATGATTTGATTAGGACCATTGATTGGCAGAGAGATCTGTACTGTGGAATCCAGGTTGTCGGACCCACATGGATCAGAAGTTTGGGAAATGGTGGAGCGTTGTCTGTGGATTCACCGAAATGTGGGATCCCAACGCATGTCTGGGAGTTGACCCTAGGTTCCAAGTGAAGGGTCATGGGAATAAAATAGATGAGAAAACCTTAGATTCATTCTTTCAGGTTTTCATATTTCGGGGATTGAGGAACCAGAGTTCCTTGGAACAAGAATCCCGAAATGTGAAGCGCCTTTTTGTTCGGATCGTGGTCACCGTTAGTGGTCGCATGAGGAGAAGGCGTCAAATAGGATGATGAATACTTATCCGTGTTCAATTGTAGTTGAGTGCACGAGTTTAATGCTTTATGAATCTTCATAATAGGAAGCCTGATATTAATACCGGTAAGGTATGAATGATATTAAACATGCAAGTAATACACATGTATGATGTAAGAGTATAATTATATTAGAGGCCCAATATGATTGCCCTGATGAGTGAAACGTGAAGCAAGTATTTCTTTTGTCCAGATTAAATGAATACTATGGAGGCATAGCTGACTCCATT
>JASDQU010374234.1:87375-103130 GCA_032191745.1 Picea mariana | reverse complement strand
ACACCTATCCCCTCAAGCCCCCTCTCTTGTGGAATCATAGCCCCCCTATAACTCTTGTCCTTTTTCATCTAGCAGCCAGTGATGTATTTATTATTAATAATGATCAAAACATCACGTTTCCTAGGCACACTGGCCTCTTTTAATTTTTTTGGGTACTTTGGCTTTTCATAGATTAACACAATACATTATTTAATACAGGGCTAAAAAAATGGGGTATTGCAAATCCGGGACTCAACAAAATAGTGGAAATCATAAATGTGACGGTTGATGAGACTAATGGTCGAAAGATAAAGGAAAGTAGCAAAGATTTAGTGGAACATAATCATGAAGAAGACTTGAAAGAAGAAGAAGTAGATGAAGAATCATATGAAGAAGAAGAAGAATCCAAAGAAAAGAAAGAAAAATAGTATATTCAAGTACCTCCAAAGATACCCAATAGACGAGTGCAGAAGAATCATCCATAAGATTAGATTATTGGAAATAAAGAGGTAGGAGTTGAAACTAGAAGAAGAATCTATTCACCAAGACAACAACATCTAGTGATGCAGGAGCATCGCCAACAAAGTATGTGTGGAGGACAGTTGGGCGCACTAGCGTGTATTTTGAAATATTTTGAATTTCAAAGATGGTGTATTAATGTAATATTTGACAAAGATTTTTAAGTTCTGAATATATTTAATGATCGGAGGCTGAGCCATCGCATAAAATTGATGGGGGGATGTATTTTTATTTAATATCATAGATTGCAGTATAGATCTAGAGCTTTCTCTCTTATCTGTCTGACTCAGTATTTATTGTAATAAATGTTAAGTATTTGAAATCTTTTATTTTCGATAGGATCGTTGTAGAGTAGTTGGAGGGAAAGACTTGAAGAGTCCCTTTGTATAAAGATTTGTATTATTGTCGAGAAGAGGCTATTGAATCTAATGTGTAGATTGTCATTGTAGTCAAGAGTTGGGAGATACAGAGAAATATTGTATGAATGCATGAAAGTTTCAGTTGAATGAATATAGTAGAGGAATATTGTTCCAAATACATGTTATTATTGTGTTTATCTGAATGAATGAAGAGTAGACCTTTTGGTTTTTTTAATTTCTTTGTTATTCCTTGTTTTGTATCCATGAATGCATTTACAAGGTTGAATGTATGAGACACTGTGAAGAGTAAAGAGTTTTCAATTGTTTCTGTTCATTGAGCGAGTGCAAGGAGTGCATAGTGCCTGAAAGGAGTGCATGAATGAGTCTGTTTCGAATCGTAAGCTCAGAAGAGATAATGAGAACTTGTGTGTGTTAAAGGAGTGCATCAACGTTCACAAGGAGTTCATGAAAAAGTTTTCAGACTTGAAATCTCAGGAAGGGTAGCGTGATTATAGTCACAGAAGGCAAAAGCGATCATAGAACTATCACAAGGAGTGCAAAATTTTCCACAGAGGGAGTCGAGTGTGGAAGAGAACCTATCACAAAGTGTTCTCAAGTCGATATTTCAACTAAGAGTTGAAGAAGAAAAGTTTAGGAGGGAGATTGGCGGAAAGTCTTCAAGGAGAGAAGTCCCTAAAGTTTCCATCAAAGTCAGTGGATGAGATTCATTCCGGAGGGAGACGAATGATTTCAGATCGTCATATCCGAGCAAAATACATGGGGTTTGGTCATAAGGTGTTTCGGTACTTCATAGCTAGGGAAATCTGGAGGGAGCGCAACTGTAGAGTCATGAAGTCTAAACTTGCGATCAGATCTCATTTGTTGAATGCAAGAATATCACGTGACAGAGTACAAGGAATCTGGAAATCGAAAGTCCGGAAGTTCGTGGGCGAGAGACCTAGAGTTTTGTGAAGTCATGAAACCCGAAGAATAGTGGGGTCGGGAAACCTGAGGTGACGCGTTGTAACACCCCTGTTTCCCCCAATTTGTAATTAATCATAGAATAGAAATTACCATGCTAATGCATGAGGAAAATGTAAATGTATTATTGTTTGAGTTGCCAATAATTGAATGTGGGGGTGAAGCCTTGAAAGTACTAGCCATGATATCACTAGAGGAAGAATGTGAAAAATATAAGAGAGGTTTCATATATCAAATAACCCCAAACCTCCCTTGATAAGGATGACAAACCTCCTTTGAATCCCAAGGAAAGAAAATCAGTCAATGAAGAAAGGACCGGTGGTTAAATCACAACTCACCCCCATGAAAGGAAACATGGGTTGTTAGTTCGAAGTACCACAGGGACCTGCAGACCTAAGCTTCCTTCTGACAGAAGGAATAGGATATGTCGGAAAAAACCTCCCAAGGTAAGAGGGACACACACACGGGAGAGGAGATGCTAGACACCAGACACCAGACGAGGAGGGCAGAAGCTCACAAGGGAGAAGCACAAAGCTCTCCAATGAATCACGAATAGAAGGCCGCGAGCTTGATGCCAAAGAGCATTTGAGAAACCTCACCGAGGCCAAAACCGAGTGAGAAATCTCCAAGTTGCAGAAAACAGGACCTGAACATAAGCTAAAACAGAGAGAGAACCCTCGAGAACCGTGAGAATTCCCTGGTGATATCATGGCTTGGCACGGGGGTCACAAAAGTGCTAAGAATGAATGCCTCTGTGCCTATGGTCGGGTGGAAGGAAAAACACCCATAGTCAGTTGGTTGGCGGTAACCTATAATAGATAAGTGATTTCTTACTCTGTGTAATTTAGCGGTAACTGGGCATGAATTTGGTTATACTGGGTATGTTTCGGGAATTGTGATTGATTTCTGAATGGATATACTATGTCCCTTTCCTTACTACTTGGTTGTATATTTAGGCCAGTAATAAATTTTATGGATAGGACATTATTGGTACTTGTAAATGCTTGTGTCCTATGGCTTCTTGAGTTAGAGCCACTAACTGTGAGATCGTTGACCTTAGGCATAGTCTCATGTACACATGCCAGCCTTCCTAGTTGTCTAGAGTCTCTTGGAGGATGAATTATATTAAGCTTAGAAGAGGTAGTGTAGTTATGCACCAGCTCCCTATGAGGCAAGTAGAGGCCGAGGCTCACCCAAGTCCTTGATGAATGTGCGCAAGGGGTGTGCGGAAGACTCTTCTAAGAGTCAAGCCCAAGAGAAAGGGTGTAAAGCTCTTAATTCCTTCATAGCTGAGAAAGATCAGGAGGGACAATGCTTTTCGTAAAGTGTTGGCGAGACCCAATATCCAGCTTGCAGTAGAAGATCGAAAGCTAAGACCTTTGAAGAATCAAAATCTTTCGAAATCGGGAAGAAAGCGTGAGCTCAGGGAGGAGCTACAGCTACCGTCAGATCTCGCGTGGATAGCCAATAGCCATTGGATCCAGAAGAAGCTGCACGAGGTTTAACCCTCGCATACGCAAAGGTGAGGACTCATCAAAGTCTCAAAAAGATTAGGACCGACCATTTAAGAGGACACATGGCAGAGGTCATAACCCATCGAGGCTTTGGATACTGGAAGATTGAAGGACTAGAATTGTGGAGTCGCTACATCGTGAACTCTCGATTCGCAAAATCCCGATACAGGAGAGGAGCCACCGGATTTCGGTATTTCGGCTATTCGGAGTTCAGGATGTAGAGGAGGTTGTTGTCTTGGTATCGAGAGTTTCAAACTCTCGGTACGTGAAACAACAAAAGTATCGGGACCGTCCATTTCAGAGGACAGGCGGCAGAGATCCGAACCCATTGGGGTTTCAGATATCATGAGGTTGAAGGACCAAGAGTTTGGTTGTGAAGGATTCAAGAAATCGCAAATCCCAAAGTCTCGAAAGGTGCACGCAGTTGAGGTTTCGGGGAAATCCCTGAAAGGAGATTTTGGTAATTCGGTTACCGGGAAAACGAGAGGTAAGAGTTTTGAACTCTTGACTCATAAAACCTCAAAAGTATCTGACGCGTTGGATCAGGAGAGGCTTTGAGCCGTTGACCTCGCTCAGGAGAAGGAGGACCAGAATTTCGGGATTCGACACTTCAGTACTTCAGATACTGGGAGTACAAGAGGACAAGGAATTGGAGAAACAAGATTTGCGAAGTACCAAAACATGAAATCCCGAAAGCATTTTATGAAGTAGTGCTAGGTCATGGAACAACAACAGGTTTCGGCATACTAGGGTTCAAGATTTCAGAGGTTCCAAGGAAAAGGAATCGGGGCGCTTTGTATTGAAAATATCGAAGTCACGAAATGCGACGTATTGTTGGAGTGGGTGTGTGAAATCGTGGATAAGTATTGTTTGTAACGGAATCATGAAATCATGAATTCTAAAACCCTGAAAGGTTGTGGGTCGTTGATCCAGTTGGATCGTAGCCGTTGGTTCAAGAGGGACATGGACCGTTGATCTCTTAGCAGAGATATTTCAGTATTTCAGCTACCAAGGTTATAAAGAGTAAGAGAGTTGGGAATCTTGATCCATGAAGTCTCAAAAAGATCCAAACTGTCAGATTAGGGGAGGCTTACAACTGTTGATCTCCCTTTGGAAGGGAACTTCAAAGATTTTGGAGTTTCGGGGATTTGAAAGGGAGAGGAAGAGACATTGCATCACGATTCCATGAATCACGAAAAGCTGGTAAGTGCCTTGTCGATTAAGTGCGTGGTCACAGAACAGGGTCATGTGGACAAGACCCATATGAGGAGCTTGTCATTCGTAAGCCCTTTCGAGGTTCGACATTTCGGCATTTAGAGGTTTGAAGAGTCAAAAGACTTGACTCTCTTGCATCGCTGAGTCGCAAAATGCAAAAGGCGTCTCTTGACTTGGCCTGTGGTCATAACCAATGATCACATGGAGGTGGATAAGGGAAGAGCTAGCCTGCACTAGGCCCCCATAGGAATTTGGGGATTCTATCCCCTAAGGAAGAGCGAAAAATTTATTATGCCATAGTGGGTATGTGCCAAATTGGTATCAGAGCATGGTTACAACACTTGGTCTTCTTGGGCTCATGTACGAGCCGCGTAAAGAGACAGTGTTATTTGCATTTTCTCTTTAAGAAGAAGGACTGCATAATGAAACTATAAATTAGGAATTTCTTTAACCCCTCTGTTAAAATGGTAACTACTCTTATAGGAGTAGGATGCACCGATCAATATTATTGATAAGACCTGAGTGTGAATAACAGAGGTGGAATAAATTGTGCTATGGAGCGGCACGAGCAAGGCAAGTGACATGAAATGAGTTGTTATGTTAGAGTGTGACGATGGCTACCTACTAAAGAAGGTAGAGTCTCTTACAATTGAGATGGTAGGTTAGGTAAGAATTAAGATTCACATGAAGAACTCCTTCATGATTTGGGAAATCGGGTAAGGACTGGTAGGATCCTTAGAAAGTTATAATTACTACATTATTAAAAGGCTAAACCCTGAGCATATAAGTCCTCATGATTGAGAGGACTGATGAAAATATATAGGGTCAGATTACTTGACCTATAATGGTTAGAATTGACAACAAGGATAATCTGTTTAAGCAAGATTAAGAGGAGTCCTTTGGGACTGTTGCTAATTCCCAAGAGTGACCCTTGTTGGTTGTTCCTATAAAGAAAGGGTAGCATCCATATGAGTTATGACTACGAGATTTGTCCTGTAAGTAACTAAAAAGCTCAGGAGGAATAGTATCCATTAGATTGGAATCAACGAGAGCCATTGATCTAGAGCTTCGAGGTTTTGTCTATTGGGAAAATAGAACCATAGACTTTCCAAAGTCGTGCCAGGTAAATCACTGATTCAATCAAGGCCATTGGTTAGCAGATGACCTGAACCGTAGATCTAGTGTAATCGGATCTTTGGGAGTCGGAGGTTTAGAATTCAACAGGCAGAGTTTGGAGGACTCACATGTCATGAAATCCGGACATCCAACCTGAGTTGTTGGATCGAGACAGGCGATGGATCGTGGATCTGACGCATACACTTTCGGGGATTCGAAATCGAGAGTTAAGGGGTAAGGACTCCACCAAATCCCAAAAGGTGGAAAGCCAAGATTTGATCAGGACCATTGATTGGCAGAGAGATCTGTACTATGGAATCCAGGTTGTTGGACCCACATGGATCAAAAGTTTGGGAAATGGTGGAGCATTGTCCACGAATTCACCGAAACACGGGATCCCGACGCATGTTTGGGAGTTGACCCTAGGTTCTGAGTGAAGGGTCATGGGAATAAAAGATCTGAGAAAACCTTAGATTCGATCTTTCAGGTTTTCATATTTCAGGGATCGAGGAACTAGAGCTCCTTGGAACAGGAATCCCGAAATGCGAAGCACCTTTTTGTTCAGATCGTGGTCACCATCAGTGGTCGCATGAGGAAAAGGCGTGAACTAGCATGATGAATACTTAGCCGTGTTCAATTGTAGTTGAGTGCATGAGTTTAATGCTTTATGAAGCTTCATAATAGGAAGCCTAATATTAATACCGGTAAGGTATGAATGATATTAAACATGCAAGTAATACACATGTATGATGTAAGAGTATAATTATATTAGAGGCCCAATATGATTGCCCTGATGAGTGAAACGTGAAGCAAGTATTTCTTTTGTCCAGATTAAATGAATACTATGGAGGCATAGCTGACTCCATTCTGGGGAGTCATGAAAGTTTTGTTCCAAATAATAGCCTAAGGGGAATGTGTTCCATTTCCTCAGGAAGTACCAATATAATTAGATAAAAGGGTAAATGAGCAAATATTCTCTCTTGTCATAATAAGACACAAATGATTACTCCTTTGAGCATCACATGAGAAGGATTGTGAATGAATCCGAATTGACTGATCTTAATAGTAAAGATGCAGGTGGGCTGTAAAATATACCTATGGCAACTGCACACATGCTTACGATTATGAGTATAGCTAAGTACATCGTGGATGTAAGTTAGAAAAAACCTAGAACATGTGCTGATGCATAGTCTAGAATACATAACAGAAAGGTATGTCTATGTCCCTTAAAGAATGCTTATTAACAAGCTGAAGCTAATTCGAGCTTGAGGCCATCACAGATAGTGATGGATATGCAACAAGGAAGTTGCATGCCAAAGGAGTTCCCGGTGGAGGAACTGTGTAAGGACTTTGTCAGAAGAACATAGTCACAACCCTAATCATTGTTGAAGCTTGGACAATGGGCTGCAAGGCCTGTCCATATATAAGAATCCTGGATTACATTTTGAAAGAATCATGTAATTAATAGAAGACTAACAACTAAATATTGACCATTCTGATAACCGAATGGAAGTGTGTAGGATGCACATGTTCATGATTCATTATGAGCAAAGAGTTGCTATTAAAGCATGTTGCAGTATCCCAAAAAGGGTTAGGGTGAGGCCTAACCAAGGCTGCTCAGAAAAGAGAAGTTGTGGAAACCAGTATAGTTGGTAAGAGGCAAGTAAATCCCCTAAGTATGATTAAATGAATAAACGAGTATGTTTAACTGATGAGGCTAGGTTGAAGATGTGATCAAGAAAAGACAGTGAGACCTTAGAGATAACTCGACTAGGCTGAAAAGCCCCGGGCAATGTAGAAAGAATTTGAAGAAAGGGAGAGCACTCATTTCTTTCCTTACTATGCATTATGTTTTCTGTGGGATGAGAAAGCTAGTACATTGATGAACGAAAATGTTTTGACACCATAGTAATGATGGTTGTAATACTGTGAAAACAATTGAGAACTTTTGTGTTGCACTTATGGAAACATTTAAGGATGTTTATGAATTCGAATGTTATGATACATGCATTAGGTTTAATATTATGACTAATGCAATTGTGTCTATAATGATGCATGCCGTGTATAGAAATAAATTGGAGCTATTGAGGAAGACAATTGCCAATGATGGGCAACCTCAAACAGAGAATGACCAGGAGAAGGCTTCGAGTGAAAGGTTGTTGACGGGGCTGTAAAATCCCCAATAAAGCATTGGTGATGAGGTAAAAATAAGAAAGAGGGTGCTAGCAGCCAAGAACCAGTATAAAGATATTCGCGCCTGTGTGGCACAAGGTATGAAGGGATTTGGTAGGAACCCCTTCTAAAATATTTTATTGTCTTAGTGTTATGCATGAATTTTGAAAGGTAGTGGTATGCCTTGGATACCCAAGTAAGGTATGAATCAGGACGAAGAACCTGAATAATGGAGGTATGAACCTCTGGTAGTAAACACCGTTTATAACCATTGGAAGAATCCATGAATTGATATGTCATGAATGCATTGACAATCAAGGAATGCGTAAAGGCATACATGTGAAAATTTTGAGTTCGTGTGTATTTGATTTGGGATTGTGATCGACCTATAGCCGACAGCATGGTCCTACTATAAGAATGAAAAAAAATGAATAAACCATGTGAGGAAAAGGTTTGTTAACTTCCAACACCCCATGTCCAAGAACTAGTCATAAAGTGTGACGAACTCAAAAAACAATGCAAGAATGTATTGGATATGAAATTGGTCATGGATATTGGCACAATTGTTAAAACCCTTTTTAAATGTTGAACTACGTTTTGAAAAGTTTGGTATGTTGAAATGAAACTAACAATTGTTTGGCTGTGCAAAGAATGAATTGCAGGAAGCAAAGAGTCATGGATATGGTAGTGTTGTAAGTCCATAAGGAAGACCGATTGCCTGCTGATCCAAACTGCAAGGGATGGAAGAAGGAGTCCTGGATATGGTAGCATTGTAAGCCCATAAGGAAGGCCAATTTCCCGTTGAACCAAATTGTTATGGGAAGGAAATTCCCATAATTATGAATCTGGTTCCTGTGCGGAACAAATATGAAAAACAAGTCGCGAGTTTGGAAAATCTGTGGGTGACAGTTTTGCAATAAAATTCTGAAAGTTAAAATTTATAATGATGTCTCATGAATTTTATATACCTGTGGTACAGGTGGGAAGAAAAGACATGTCTAGAAAGGAATAGATGAAGGCTACCAAAGATGAAGATGATGAAAAGGGCTACTGCTGAGCCATGAGAACCTCGTGATAAGTCATGATCACCTAAAATAAATTATGTTAAGGTAACACAAGCCGGAGGGACACCTCAGCAGAGCAAGTCTGAGGGATGCCTCGACTGTAAGACTCGATAGAGTCTCTAAGATTTTCCTTTGTGAGAAAACCTCGACAGGGCAAGATGGATTGCACAAGGGATTGTATAATAGTGAAGGGGATGCTTGAGCCTGGGCTTAGAGGATGAGTGACCGCAAGGAAGAGGAGACCTGAATAATTCTTGTAAACTATTGGGATCATGCACACAGTGGGTAGTTTCCCGTGCGGAAAAACCTTGGAAAGGAAGATAAAATCATGATAGCTCTTGTGAACTATTGAATTGGAATCATGCACCCAATGGGTATGTCAAGGGAAGCGATAAGCATGGATAACAAAAACTACCATGTGGATACAGATCCACAAATTGCACAGATAAGTATTGTGCTAGAATATGAAATTTTCCTTTTGAATTTTGAACAACAGTAAGATGTTTTCACACAAAATTGTGATTAATGTGCTTGTTGTCCAAGAATTATTGAAGACAGGTGACAAAGACAAAGATTCTGAAAGAGAGCCTGACCAAGGATGAAGGCCAAGACTTCTAAAGTGGCCGAATGAGAAAGGCATCACAAGTGTTTTGAGAAAGAACACCGAGGACAATGTTCCTTTAAGGGGGAGGGAATTGTAACACCCCTGTTTCCCCCAATTTGTAATTAATCATAGAATAGGAATTACCATGCTAATGCATGAGGAAAATGTAAATGTATTATTGTTTGAGTTGCCAATAACTGACTGTGGGGGTGAAGCCTTGAAAGTATTGGCCATGATATCACTAGAGAAAGAATGTGAAAAATATAAGAGAGGGTTCATATATCAAATAACTGCAAACCTCCCTTGATAAGGGTGACAAACCTCCTTCGAATCCCAAGGAAAGAAAATCAGTCAATGAAGAAAGGATCGGTGGTTGAATCACCAACCACCCCCATGAATGGAAACCTGAGCTGTTAGTTCGAAGTACCACAGGGACTTGTAGACCTAATCTTCCTTCTGACAGAAGGAACAAGATAGGTCGGCAAAAACCTCCCAAGGTAAGAGGGACACACACACAGGAGAGGAGATGCCAGACACCCGACACCAGACAAGGAGGGTGGAAGCTCACAAGGGAGAAGCGTGAAGCTCTCCAACAAATCACGAACAGAAGGTCGCGAGCTTGATGCCGAAGAGCATCTGAGAAACCTCACCGAGGCCACAATCGAGTGAGAAAGCTCCAAGTTGCAGAAAACAAGACCCGAACGGAAGATGAAACAAAGAGAGAACCCTTGAGAAATATGAGAATTCCCTGGTGATATCATGGCTTGGCATGGGGGTGGCCAGAGTGCTAAGAATGAATACCTCTATGCCTATGGTCAGGTGGAAGGACAAACATCCACAGTTAGTTGGTTGGCGACAACTTGTAATAGATAAGTTATTTCTTACTCTGTGTAATTTAGCAATAGCTGGGCATGAATTTGGTTATACTGGGTATGTTTTGGGAATTGTGCTTGACTTTTGAATGGATATACTATGTCCCTTTCCTTATTTCTTGGTTGTATATTTAGGCCAGTAAGAAATTTTATGGATAGGACATGATTGGTACTCGTAAATGCTTGTGTCCTGTGGCTGCTTGAGTTAGAACCACTAACTGTGAGATCGTCGACCTTAGGCATAGTCTCATGTACACATGCCAGCCTTCCTAGTTGTCTAGAGTCCCTTGGAGGAAGAATTCTGTTAAGCTCAGGAGAGGTAGTGTAGTTATCCACCTGCTCCCTATGAGGCAAGTAGAGGCCGAGACTCACCCAAGTCCTAGACTTGACGAATGTGCGCTAGGGGTGCGCAGAAGACTCTTCTAAGAGTCAAGCCTAGGAGAAAGAGTGAAAAGCTCTTAATTCCTTCATAGATGAGAAATCTCAGGAGGGACAACACTTTTCGTAAAGTGCTGGTGAGACCCAATAGCTGGCTTGCAGTAGAAGATCGAAAGCTGAGACCTTTGAAGCATCGAAATCTTCTGAAATCAGGAAGAAAGCGTGAGCTCAGGGAGGAGCTACATCTATCGTCAGATCTCGCGTGGATAGCCGATAGCCATCAGATCCAAGAGAAGCTGCACGAGGTTTAACCCTCGCATACGCAAAGGTGAGGACTCATCAAAGTCCTAAAAAGATCAAGACCATCCATTTAAGAGGACACGTGGTAGAGGTCCAAACCCATCGGGGCTTTGGATACCGAAAGATTGAAGGACTAGAATCATGGAGTCACTGCATCACGAACTCCCAGTTTGTGAAATCCCGATACACGAGAGGAGCCACCGAATTTCGGTATTTTGGCTATTCAGAGTTCGGGACGTAGATGAGGCTATGGTCTTGGTACCAAGAACTTCAAACTCCTAGTATGCGAAACAACAAAAGCATTGGGACCTTCCATTTCAGAGGACACGTGGCAGATATCCGAACCCATTGGGGTTTCAGATATCGGGAGGTTGAAGGACCAAGAGTTTGGTCATGGCAGATTCACGAAATCCCAAATCCCAAAGTCCCGAAAGGTGCATGCGGTTGAGGTTTCAAGGAAATCCCCAAAAGGAGATTTCGGTAATTTGGTTATCGGGAAAACGAGAGGTAAGAGTTTTGAAATATTGACTCATAAAACCCCGAAAGGATCTGAGCCGGTGGATTAGGAGAGGCTTTGAGCCGTTGACCTCGCTCAGGAGAAGGAGGACAGGAATTTTGGGATTTGACACTTCGGTACTTCAGATACTGGGAGTACGAGAGGACAAGGGATTGGAGCAACAGGATTTGCAAAGTCCCAAAACGCGAAATCCCAAAAGTGTTTTATGGAGTAGTGCCGGGTCATGGAGCATCAATAGGTTTCGGCATACCGAGGTTCAAGATTTAGGAAGTTCTGAGGACAAGGAACCAGGGCGCTTTGTATTTAAACTCCCGAAGTTGCGAAATGCGACGTATTTTTGGAGTGGGTGTGTGAAATCGTGGATGAGTATTGTTTGTAACGGAATCGTGAAATCATGAATTTTGAAACCTCGAAAGGCTATGGGTCCTCGATCCAGTTGGATCGTCGATCAAGTTGGATCGTAGCCGTTGTTTGAAGAGAGACATGGACTGTTGATCTCTCAGCAGAGATATTTCAGTATTTCGGCTACCGGGGTTATAAAGAGTAAGAGAGTCAGGAATCTTGATCCATGAAATCCCAAAAAGATCCAAACCGTCGAATCAGGGGAGGCTTACATCCGTTGATCTCCCTTTGGAAGGGAACTTCGAAGATTTCAGAGTTTCGGGGATTTGAAAGGGAGAGGAAGAGACATTGCATCGCGATTCCCCGAATCGTGAAAAGCTAGTAAGTGCCTTGTCGATTAAGTGCGTGGTCACGTAATAGGGTCACATGGACAAGACCCAAGTGGGGAGCTTGTCACTCGCCATCCCTTTCAGGGTTCGGCATTTCGGCATTTGGGGGTTTGAAGAGTCGAAAGACTTGAATTTCTTGCATCGCTGAGTCATGTAATGCGAAAGGTGCCTCTTGGCTTGGCCTGTGGTCATAACCAACGATCACATGGAGGTGGATAAAGGAAGAGCTAGCCTGCGCTAGGCCCCCATAGGAATTTGGGGATTCTATCCCTTGAGGAAGAGCGAAAAATTTATTATGCCATAGTGGGTATGTGACACGCGTGGTGGAAGCTCGAAGATTAGAAGAGTTGTGCTTTGGGAAAAGTAGAAGGACAAGCTTGGGATATCCTTCAAGTCCAAATCATGAAGGGATAGACTTACAATCACAACTGTGGTCACTTGGGGAAAAACGAGCTTGTGTATGTATAGTGGTTTTGGGTAACTGCAAGGACTCGAAGAGTTGCTCTGACTCAACATTTCAAATGATTGAAGACCAGGAGGTTGAGCATCCCTTTGGAGGGAAGGGGGTTTGTGCCATATAGTACTATTTTCTACAATTGAGCCAAGTTGTTTTGAAGAAGCCAACAAAGATGAACACTGGGTCAAGGCCATGGATGAAGAGTTAGATCAAATAGAAAAAAATGACACATGGGAACTGGTTCCAAGGCCAAAGAACAAGAATTCCATCAGTACAAAGTGGGTGTTTAGGAACAAATTGAAGGAGGATGGACATGTTACTAGGAACAAAGCAAGATTGGTATGAAAAGGATACTCTCAAGTTTAAGGTATAGATTTTGAAGACACGTTTTCCCAGTTTCCATAATGGAAGCAATTATAATGATACTAGCTTATGCACACTCCAAGAATATTAAAGTGTATTGGATCAATGTGAAATCAACATTACTAAATGGAGATCTAGAGGAAGAAGTCTAAATTGAGCAGCCAAAAGGATTTCAGTTGTTAGAGAAGGAAAGTTATGTTTTCATATTGACGAAGGATTTATATGGTATCAAACAAGCCCCTAGAGCATGGTATTCGAGATTGGACAGATATTTACAATGACAAGGGTTCAGGAAAGGAAATGCAGACAACAATCTCAACATAAAGGTGGATCGAGACAATATATTGATTATTGAAGTATATGTAGATGAAATTATCTTTGGAAGTGATGATGACATGATGAGTGAGAAGTTTTCCAAAGACATGGAGCACGAGTTTGCGATGTCCTTTCTTGGTGAGTTAACCTTATTTTTGGGACTACAGATATGTCAGAGAAACAAAGGCATATTCATCTCTCAGGTAAAGTATATCAGAGAAATGTTAAAGAAGTTTGGAATGACATATTTCAAACCAATCATCAGAGAAATGTTGAAGAAGTTTGGAATGACATATTTCAAACAGGTCAATAATCCTATGTAGACTAGTTGCAAGTTAAGTAAGGATGATAATTCCAAGGATGCATATCAGAGACAATACAAATCTATGATTAGTATCTTTCTTTATGTGACAACGTCTAGACCAGACGTGATGCAGGCAATTGGACATGTTGCAAGGTTTCAAGAAACACGGAAGGAATCACATGTTATGGAAGTGAAGAGGATATTCATATATCTCAAAGGTACATACGAGTTTGGATTATGGTATCCAAAAGGGAAGGATCTATCTCTTGTTGCCTACACATATGTAGATTAGGAAGGTTGCATTGATGATAGAATAAGTAAAAGTGGAACAACTTTCTACTTGGGTGAGTGCCTGGTATCTTGGTTAAGAAAAAAATAGTCATTAGTATCTTTGTCCACAACATAGGAATAATACATTGCAACAATGACATGTTGTACTTAGGTTCTTTGGATGAAAAAAACTTTGCAGGATATGCAAGTAAAGTATGGTGAGCCCATTTCAATACTTTGTGACAACACCATCGCCATCAACATTTCAAAGAATCCAGTGATGCACTCTAAGAAAAAACACATTCCAATCAAGTATCACTTCTTACAGGAACAAGCTATAGAGAAGAACATTAAGCTAGAGTATGTCGATACAAAGGAGAAGATTGCATATATCTTCACCAAACCTCTTGCAAGTGAAACTTTCGAGTATCTGTGACAAAAACTTGGAGTATTTTTTCCCTCACAGTGATCCACTTGACATTAAGCTTAGCTAGACAAAGGGAGAGAAAAAAAAGTCTTGAGAAAGTTCAAGTAATGATTATTTTGAATGCTATTCATATATACATCAAGGAATTACACGAGGAAGCACCATGAAGAGAAAAGTATGTAGAATTAGTGGAGGATTGTAGATAGGGGGAGTAGCCCTCAATGAGGAGTACCCTTTTCCATTGATGTCAAAGGGGGAGAGATAAAGAGTAAGGCATGGAGAGATAGATGCATGCAGTTAGGGGGAGAATGAGCATAAGTATTATCATGCCTAAGTGTTGCCATCAATGCCAAAGAGGGAGATTGTTAGGAAGTTGGTTTTCATTGATGTCAATGAATATTGGTTTGATGTCAACTAATGTGATGGGTGTATTTGGAGAAGTCTCCAAAGTGGTCCCCTTATGGTGTAGCTCTAAGCATGGACCTCACAAGAATATGCTTTGAAGAATTCTACAAGAAACCCTTAAAAATGGTTAAGGATCCCCTAGTTGAATGAGGAATTAAGCCATGAAGGATGAAGTAAATGAATGTAACTCACTTATGGTTGGATGGTACTCATAGTTCCATTTTCAGTGATATGTGGAATTCCACATGGTTCCTCCCAGTTAAGGCAATATGGCCTTATAAAGTTGGAGTCCCTGAAGAGTGGACATGAAGCCCCTAGTTTGTTATAAGTCTTAGTTAAAGGGATAAAGGTGTTGTAACAAGAAAACCCTAGAAGACCTAAATTAAAGAGATGATTTACCTAGCACAAGTATATAAGCACATCAAGGAGTCATTCACAAGAACACTCACTTACTCTCTCATTGATTATCTATCTTGTGAACTAGTGATATTTTTCTAAGGTTGTGACATAAGTTTTCTGAGGTAGTAAAGGAAGGTCAAAGGAGAAAGTCTCGAGTTTGTAGAAAACCCTAGTTTCTAAGGTATCCGTGGGTTGAAGGTCAAAAGGGCATGATTGTACTCGGGTTGCAGTGATGGAAAGAACATATATCTGCGGGTTGTAGAAGACAAGGTCACATATCTGTGAAAAGATAATGAATGTTTGAATAGATTTTGGTACTAGGTCCCTAGAATCTGAAAGCAAGTTCACAGTTCAACATTCTATAGGTTCATGTCAACTACACAAGTTCTGGTATGGTTATTAGTTTTTTTTTATTCTTACATTTGCTTATGTTGTTGTGAATGCTTGAGGCATTCTTGGTGTGATGGATGTGGTACTTGGATATGGTATATGTT
>JASDQU010374234.1:48995-63094 GCA_032191745.1 Picea mariana | reverse complement strand
AATAACCAGAGTACATAGATGGACGCAAGCACCTCAAAAATGGGAATAGTAACGATTCACCAGGCTTATGCCCTCAAAAAATATATACAAGTAGGTGCTCGTGGCACATAAAAAGTCTAAGTAGGTTTAGGGCCTATGGGCCCTGTTATAATCATCCACAGCATGGGCTAAATGCCTAAACAATTGGACCCATGTCCGAGGTGCCCCCACTACATGAGGCTGCATGGATGGCGGCAGGTCCTCTATCTCTGCCATCGAGACTGTACGAGTGAGCGCAGTGAAGTTCCACTCAACTCGTCTAAGGACCCTCTTGGCCTCTCCGGCTAGGAGGTTCCTTGCTACTGTTTCTCCCCCAGCGGCGGCAGCTGCGGCTTCTGGCCGTGGACGACGCCTGTTCCATGCATAATCGACAGGTCGCATGGGTCCCACATCTACATGCAACAAACATTTATCCGTCAATTACTCTGGCATACAAAAAAATGATATATATAACAAAAATGACATAAAAATTACATATGAAAACAAAAAAACTACAAAGGTGGAGACTTACCCATCTCCCCTCGCTCCTCACCAGGAGGCACGGGTATCTCAGGATCTCTAGAAAAATCTATCCCTGCATATGGGTAGTCCTCAATCACAGGGATTTGTTGTGACAGCCATGCAAAGAAATCATCGTCGAAAGACTCAACGGTCCTTCCACCACCCTGTCGCGGCAGTAATACTGCCCATCTACACACTACAGGGAATGAGGCCTGATGTCCTCGTACTATAACCCAAGGACTAAAACTCAGAACTCTCTCAAAAAAGAATGAACACAAGATGGTCCTGAACCCAAAGTTCCTCTATGTCCACTGTCGAAAATCTGTCAATTGCCTCTTCATGCACTCGAACAGTGTGGTACTCCAGTAAAAAATCTGTGCATTCAAGCACTGGATGGCACAGTTCATCTGTGTGCCAGACGCCTGATGCAAGGCTGCTGAGCCGGTAATCCACCCAATCAGTAACAATATAGTCTGTAGTGTTAAGCTAGTAATATTACTAATAGGTACCTAGGAGCCCACACGGTCATTCCTAGCCTCACAATGCTCGGTTATCAGTTCTGAGATCTTGCTTGGTCCCACAGGAAATATTCGAAAGTTGACTGGTTCCCCTCTCCTTGAGAGGCCAGTCAGAAAGTAGATATCCTCGGTGGTGGGCACCAATGATTGCCCCTCTAGCATAAAAGCCTCTACATCAAGGTGGCAGTAGTCTATCAAGGCATTCAATAGCCTTGGTTGTGTGTGCATAAATGAACATAGAAATAATTTTAGTAAACCGCATTGCATTAACACGGCCACGACATTCAGATCTGCTGCAACCAACTCACTGATTGCCTCATGCTCCCTTTCCCTCCATAAGACATACATCCTTCCAACACAACAAGGTGAAGAAGGGTCAGTACTTGCTTTTGGTTTTCTTTTCACTACAAAAGAGGGGGCACACGCAGGCTGTAGAGGCGACAATCGCGTGTACACGTGGGCAGACCTTACTCTGCTTGAATGTACACGTGGCCTGTCCAGAGACAACTCGCATGTACCTAGGGCCGACCTTTTTAAGGTCAATGCCCACCCAAAAAACAAACTAAAAACTGAAATTGAAGTATTGAATAGCTAGATAAGGGAGTTTGTACTTACTTGGTCCAAGCAGAAGTTCGTTTCATCCATTGTAGCTCCCAGAATCACTATTTTTGGCAAAGGGGGGTCTTTTGGCTCCAAAGTCAATTTCCAAATCAGCAATGGGGATAATTAGTTGCCAGCTTCTATTTATAGACTTTTTGGCCTCTTTTTGTCACTTTTTTGGCCTCCCTTATTAGTTTCTTTATACCAAAAACCATTTAGAGTGATTTAGGAGTTATATGGGAGGGATTTGATTGGGTATTGGGAAAAAAATTTTGATTTTTGAGAAAATATTGACAGTCCATAGAAAATTTCAAAAAATCAACTTGAGCATATAGGTTAGGTTACCACCCTGGATTTTTCACCTTGTTGTCTTTTTCCTCTGCTATAGGATCGATCCCATCAGGTTGTGACACGAAACCCTCATATTTGCTTTAGAAGTGTCACAACTTGGCAGTAGAGCTTACCGGAACATGGATGCCCTAGGTAGGTCTTGGTTGCATTATGGTGTCCATGTCGTTTCTAAAAACACTGTAGGCTCGAGAGTCCGTATAGTATTTCCTGAATATGAGTTTGAGCCTCATTTGCATGATTCTTTTTCGCTCTTTGTCTCACCCTCAGGACTCCCAAAAATAACGGGTCTCCTTTTAAACCCTTTTCAGACCCTCTAAAAATGAAAAGATTGTCGAGCGATCTTGTGGCCTTTCACACTCGTTAAACTAAAATTTGAAGTCACATATGTCTGGCGGTAGTTTACCCCTTTTTCGGTTCGTACAGTCAAATGTACGAACAAAGGTATACTCTATTGAATTCCCATTCTTTAGAAGAGTACTCTCAGGTATAATTTTATCCCTTTTTCGGGCCCGAGGGACTAAATTTGTGAAAAAGAAACCCCCACGGAGTCCATAGTTAAGCTCTTTTCAGACTCCCTAAAATTTAAAAGATTGCCAAGTGACCTTATTCTTTCACACTTGTTAAATTGGTCCAGAAGAATATTCTTGACGGAGTCCATAGTTAATCTTTTTTTAGACTCCTTAAAAGTGAAAAAATGGTCGAGTGATCTTGTCCTTGTCACACTCGTTAAAATGGTTTTGAATTTATGTCTAATCGATGCTAGTTTACCCCTTTTTCGAACCGACTAGACTATCTTCGAAAAAGGTACCCCAATGGAGTCTCCTTTTATGCTTTTTCAGACTCTCTAAATATGAAAAACCACCGAGCTTACCTTCTCTGGGTTCGTTAAACTTACATCGAAGGATGTTACCATTGTGTGTTCTATCAACCGCATTTGCATACCTTATCCACCAGTCTTGTGACAGTTTGCTTCTACATCTTAACACCTTTGGCCGCCGGAGGATTTTTCCCGAGTATCATTTCACCAGAACATCAGTCTTGTCCTTGTGCCTTGAGCTTGTATGTTTTCATTACTCGTTCCTCCATTGTAACGTAATATTCCTTTATTCTTTTTCCAAAATTATTGAAAAGAACAAAAAAAATCAAATATACCCCAAAAAGAGGATGGGAAAAGTATTTTCTTTATTGGCAGCATAATGAGTCACCCTTGGATAAAGCACATATGTCCGTTTGTTCATCAGACTATGAGATGTAGTACAACCTTAGGAAGCTTTTCTCGCTATATAGAGTTATGTCCTCCACCATTTGGTTATTCTTCCAAACATATGGAGAGTTTGTGTTGCCTCCTGCTTCGTAGACTTATGATTAACATATATGTTGTCTGAGTCTCATCACTTGTCGTGCTATTGACCAAGGGAAGTTTGTCGCTAATCCTAAGTCGGCCCCTCTGCAATATGTCTCTTGTCCACATACCCGACCATCCTAAATGTCCAATCAAGTCCTTGTTCGAAATCACTGAAGCCTTCAGTTCGATCATCAAGATTATCAAGTCCATGACCGACGAGCTGTCGAAGACCTCTGGGTAGTGTAGTCGTACACTCATATTACACTCCTACCTGAGTTTTGGAAGCTTTTGAAGTTGTTGCTCGAGATCTGAAGTCCAACCATCAGGCTGAATCATCTTCTGGAAGATGGATACTCTATATGTATATCTTTTTGATTTCGAGATGTAGCTCCACCGTGTATTATTCGCGGCTACTCTTTATAGTTATTTGACATGGATCTAAAATGTATTTGATTGGTATCCATGGTTCTATTTTATCCCGAGCATGGGTATGTCCGCCTCTGTGAGACATTTTTTATTTTTCAGACGACACCTCCTAGTTCCTAATCCTTGGGCTCAATCGTTCGACACATCAGTAAAGATTGGTAATGTATTTCAGCCATAAGATGCTCTTTTGACCTCACAAATTAGGGGGCATCTGTTATAGCCCTGAATTGTACCACCCATGCTTACCTAGCATCAGGAAAACTCATATCCCTTCTTTGCCAAAACTCTACTGAACAACTCTTTGAAAATCCTCTTGTGGCAATGCCCACGTGCCCTAACCCATTACTACACGTGTGTACATGCTGGTTGACTCACAACAGCCCACATGTACCTACAAAAGCACAAAAAAAGGAAAGTTGCTGACGGAACAAAAAGCTATGGGCTAGTTAACTGAAACTCCCAGCCATGCATGGCNGAGTGGTTGCCGGTCTTAGCTTTTGTAAGTTGATTCACTTTACGTAATAAAAAGAATGCTTTTCCCGTCCCAATTCATGAGCTATCTATGATTCGATTGGTTTATGTTTGATTTCTAATCCTTGAGTATAGAAGCAACATGCATGCATAGTTGTTGTTTGTATTAAGTGCAGGTCATATTTGGAAGGAGCAACGCAAACAAGTAATCAGGCACAACAGAGGATCTATATCGAACGCCGGTAATAAGGTAGGTGGTCCTTTTCCATGCATTTACTGAGAAAAAGGGACTTAAATATTGGGATGTAGGTAAAAAAGTAGTTTCTATTCGGTCAAATCTGCATGCAAAGTCAGACCCTAATTTTCTAGTCCGTAGGGTGTTTTTCCCATCAACAACTCTACAATGTCAACACAATAAACGTGGATGGTATTTTGACAGTGGATGCTCAAAGCATATGACAGGTGACAAATATAGGTTTCTAACATTGAAGAAGGAGAGAGACTGATAAGTTTCATTTGGGAATGAAAAATCATCCAGGATCATTGGAAAGGGAACAGTCAAGCTCGAAAGTAAGGATTCCAAGATAGAAAATTTCTTACTGGGTGAAGACATGAAACACAATTTGCTAAGTGTAAGTAAAATGTGTGATCAAGGACATAGACTTTCATTTGATTCATAGAAGTGTGAGATAAGGAAATCAGAATCAGGAATTTGGTAGTTATAACTGTAAGGACTCCAAGAAACATATATGTTCTAAATGAAATAGGAAATGAAAGATGTTTCTTAGGAAAGGACGATGAAAGTTGGCTCTGGAACAAAAGAATGGGTCACATAAATTTTGATAATCTTGTCAAAGTTAGCAAAAAGGAAGCATTAAGAGAAATTTCTAAGATCTAGAAACCAAAAAACATTATATGAAAGCATTGTCTACATGGAAAGTAGACCAAGACAAAGTTCAAGTCAAAGGAATACTCCACAACAACACCACTGGAGATTTTACATATTGATCTAGTTGGACCAAAAAGAACAAAATGATTGAAAGGTGAATAGTACTTCATGCTAGTAGTTGATGACTACACAAGAATGAGTGCATATTGATTTCTAAATAATAAGTCATAGGCACTCGAAAAATTCAAGACATACAGAGAGATGGTTGAAACTGAGACAGAGTTGAAAATCAAGTGTTTGAGATCAGAAAACAGAGGAGAATTTACATCAAAATAATTTATGCAGTTCTTCAGTGATCATGGCATAAAAATAAAGTTCTCCATAGCTAGGACACCTAAAAAAATGGAGTTGTCGAAAGGAAGAATAGGTTAGTACAAGAAATGGCCAGAACCATGTTAATGGATTCCAAGGTTATAAATGTATTTTGGGTACAAGCAGTGCATACAACAGATCACATTCAAAACAAAGGTATGCTCAGAACTAACAGTGATAGGACCCCATATGAGATAAGGAAAGGAAGACCAACAAATGTGAAACACTTCATAGTTTTCGGAAGAAAATGCTACATCAAAAGAGAAGATGGCAGAATGGGAAAGTTCAATTCAGGACTTGATAAAGGCATACTGGTTGGGTACTCAAGAAAAAGGAAATCATACAAATGTTTCAATTTGAGACTCAATAGAATAGTGGAAAGCATAAATGTGATGGTTGATGAGACTGATGGTTGAAAGATAAAGGAAAGTAGAAAAGATTCAGTGGAATATGATCACAAAGAAGATTTGAAAGAAGAAGAAGAAGAACTCAAAGAAAAGTAAGAAAAATAAGATATTCAAGTACCTCCAAAGAAACCTAGTAGACGAGTGCAGAAGAATCATCCATCAAATAATATTATTGTAAATAAATATGCACGAGTTGAAACTAGAAGAAGAATCCATTCAACAGAACAACAACATCTAACACTATTGTCTACAATTTAGACAAGCAATTTTGAAGAAGCTAACAAAGATGAACATTGGGTCAAGGCCCTGGATATAGAGTTAGATCAAATAGAGAATAATGACACATGGGAACTGGTTCCAAGACCAAAGAACATGAATTCCATCAGTACAAAGTGGGTATTTAGGAAAAAATTGAACAAGGATGGATAGTTTACCAAGAAAAAAGAAAGATTGGTATGCAAAGGATACTCTCAAGTTGAAGGTATAGATTTTGAAGAAACATTTTCCCCAGTTGCCAGGATGGAAGCAATCAGACTAATGCTAGCGTATGCATGCTCCAAGATTATTAAAGTGTATCATAAGGATGTGAAATAAACATTCCTAAACAAAGATCTAGAGGAAGGAGTCTACATTGAGCATCCAAAAGGATTTTAGTTGTCATAGAAGGAATGTTATGTTTTTAGATTGAAGAAGACTTTATATGGTCTCAAACAAGCCCCCAGAGCATGGTATTCGAGACTCGAAAGATATTTACAATGACAAGGGTTTAGGAAAGGAAATGCAGACAACAATATATACATAAAGGTGGACCGAGACAATATATTGATTATTGAAGTCTATGTAGATGACATTATCTTAGGAAGTGATCATTACAAGATGAGTTAGAAGTTTTCCAAAGACATGCAACACAAGTTTGAGATGTCCTTTCTTGGTGAGTTAACCTTCTTTTTGGGACTACAAATATGTTAGAGCAACAAAGGCATCTTCATCTCTTAGGAAAATTATATCAGAGAAATGTTGAAGAAATTTGGAATGACAAATTGAAAACCAGTCAATACTCCTATGTAGACTAGTTGCAAGTTAAGTAAGGATGATGATTCCAAAGATGCATATTATAGACAATACAGATCTATGAGTCATAGCTTACTTTATGCGACAATTTATATATCGGATGTGATGCAGGTAGTTGTATAGGTTGCAAGGTTTCAAGCAGAACCAAAGGAATCACATGTTATGGAAGTGAAGAAGATATTTAGATATCTCAAAGGTACATAAGAGTTTGGATTATGGTAACCAAAAGGGAAGGATATATATCTTGTTGCTTACATAGATTCATTTTGGTAAGGTTGCATTGGTGATAGAAGAAGTGCAAGTGGAAAGGATTTCTACTTGGGTGAGTGCCTGGTATCTTGGTTAAGCAAAGAATAATAATCAGTATCTTTGTCCACAACAGAGGCATAATACATTACATAAATGACATGTTGTACTTAGGTTATTTGGATGAAACAACCTTTGCAGGATATGCAAGTAAAGTATGGTGAGCCCATTTCAATACTTTGTAACAACACCAGTGCCATCAACATTTCAAAGAATCTAGTGATTCATTATAAGACGAAGCACATTCCGATCAAGTATAAATTCTTACGGAAAAAAGCTACAGAGAAGAACATTAAGATATAGTATGTCGGGACAAAGGAGCAGATTGCAGATATATTCACCAAACCACTTGCAAGGGAACCTTTCAAGTATCTGGGACAAAAACTTGGAGTATTTTCTGCCCCATAATGATCCACTCGACATCAAGATTAACTAGACAGGGGGAGAGAAACATAAGTCTTGACAAATATTAAGTAACAAAACTTTTGAATTCTTTTCATATATACATTAAGGAATTACATAAGGAATCACCATGAAGAGAAAATTATGTGGAATTAGCAGAGGCTTGTAGATGGAGGGAGCAACCTTGGATGAGGAGTACCATTTTCCATTGATGTCAAAGGGTGAGAGACAAAGAGTAAGGCATGCATTCATGGGGAGCATGAGCATAAGTATTATCATGCCTAAGTGTTGCCATCAATTCCAAAGGGGGAGAATGTTGGATAGTTAGTTGTCATTGATGTCAATGAATATTGGATTGATGTCAACTGATGTGTTGGGTGTATTTGGAGAAGTATTCAAAGTGGTACCCTTATGGAATAGCTCTAAGCATGGCCCTCATGGGAAGACAACTTGAATAAGTCTACAAGGGATCCCCTAGTTGAATGAGGAATTAAGTCAGGAAGGATGGAGTTGATCTAGGTGGATATTGGTGGCCACCCACCTATTCCAACTGGCTCCTCTTGATTKTTTTTAGTTMAACATGTTCTTCTATAGTTATTTGTAATTGTGGGTTCTACACTTCCATGGATGTCTGAATCCCTACACATATTCCAGGTGGATACTGGTGGGCTCCCATATAATCTAACTGGCTTATTTGGTATGTTTTCATGTCAACACACCTTGTTGTACTTCCATGGCCATTTTAGGGCCCTAAAAATTGTTTTTTTAGATCGTGATAGTCAAAATGTAGACCTTTCCAACGGGATATCACGTGCCTAAAACAGAGGTCGTATGAAAACGTTACGACCCCGAGAAATTGAGGTACCAACTTACCCATAGGGGCCCACATAAATTTTGGAATTTCATCTCCTAGGGTTAGGTTTTTGGATGTCTAGGGTTTTGACATTCATGAGTAATATCAAAAATGCCTCTGGAGCCTCATTGTAATCATTCTGCTCAGATGGATGTGCATAGCAGCCACATCTCTTCTCAGAGATAGATCCCACCATTCGAGCAAATGTTTCAGTTCAATAGTTTTACATTTTCAACCTATTTCATTTATTCAATAGAAGATATTGTTCACTGGATATTTGTGTTGTTCTTCATATCTCTGTGTTTACTATATTCAGTATGTTAATTAGTTCGTTCTTCTCCTAAATCCAAATCAAGAGTAAATGAAGGTAACTCACTCATGGTTGGATGGTACTCATCGTGCCATTTTCGATGATATGTGGAACACCGCATGGTTCCTGATGGTTAGGGAGATATGGCCTTATAAATTTGGAGGCCCCGAAGAGTGGACAAGAAGCCTCTAGTTTCTTATAAGTCTTAGTCAAATGGGTAAAGTTGTTGTAACAAGAAAACCCTAGAAGCCCTAAATTAAATAGATGAGTTACCTAGCACAAGTATATAAGCACATCAAATACACAAGAACACTCACTTACTCATTCATTGATTATCTATCTTGTGAATTGGTGATATTTTTCTAAGGTTCTAACGACATTTTTCTGAGGTAGAAAAGGAAGGTTTAAGAAAAAATTCTCGGGGTTGCAATAAACCCTAGTTTCTGAGGTATCTGTGGGTTGTAGGTCATAAGGGCACAGATGCATGTGGGCAACAGTAAAGGAAAGTGAGTATATCCATGAGTTGTAGAAGAGAAGGTCATGTTTGTGTGAAAAGCTAATGAAGGTTTGAATAGATGTTGGTACTAGGTCCCTAGAATCTCAAAGCAGGTTCACAAGTCAACATTCTATAGGTCCAGGTTAGCTACAAAAGTTCTGGTATGGTTATTAGTTTCTTTTGATGCTTATATTTTCTTATGATGTTATGAATGCTTGAGGAATTATTGGTGTGATGGTTGTGTTACTTGGACATGGCATATGTTTGATGGTTGGTTGAGTGAGAAACACTCTTATGTATGGTACAATACTGGTATGGTTCTTATAGTTTACATATTTGAGATACTTGCACTTGGTTGAGGCATATCTATGTTGTATGGTGATGTATGCATGAGGGGCATGCATAGGTTGTTAGATATGCTTCATTGATGACATGGTTCAGATCTGCATATGGTTGATGGTATGGTATATGGCACAAGTTGTACATGGTTGATGTTTTGTTCATGATTCACTATTCATTGTTGATGTATCTTTTGATTCATGATTGATGCGTGAGATATTATGTACGTTGGTATACACTTGATATATGGTATGGCATAGGTTTAGATGGTTGATGATTAGATACATGTTGATGATATAGTGACAAAGATGTGATAGTCAGAGAGATAGTGACAATGATGGAGTTGTGATAGGGACAAAGACAATGACAGTAACAGAGACAATGAAAGTGAAAAAGTTGTGACAAAGGTTGTGACAGTGGAAGAGTYTGTGATAGTTGGTCTTCATTTATATTTTAGGAYGGTAGGGCRAGGCAAGGAAAGGTGGTTKTATCCACCTTYCGGTTGTAGCYGGAGAACCTAGGGGGTTGTAGCYTCCTTCTGGTTGGAGACAAAGAACTAGGGAGTTGTAGCTTCCTTTGGTTTGGAGCCTGATAATAGTGGGTTGGATCCTCATTCCAGTTGTAGCTGGAGAATTGAAAGTTGGTGCTTCCAATGAATGTTTTCTTTTGGATTAATATATAAGAAAAGCATTCCATGGTTTTCTCCCATTTGTGTTTCCACGTAAATACTGGTGTACTTTGTATCTATTGTGATGTTGTTTATGCTTATACTATTGATGATCTATTGAATGTTAATGATAAACTATTGAATATAGTTGAAGAATAAAATATGGTTAAAATTACTATTATTTCTCATTATTGATTCACCCCCCCCACTCTTAGTAATCCAACATCAACATCAAAGTGAATAGAAAATCGTGGCATTCTATGGCCTCTTTGCCATAAAAATTTTCTTCCCATGTTTCCTCCTCTTCCATGACTACCCCTACTGAAAAATCTCATATCTAAAAGAAAATTCCAATCAGAGTATGAATTAAAATGACTAATCTATCATCAAACACTCCGCCTAAAAAAAAACTGAAATATTGGCTCTTTTCATTCACACATAGGAGCACATGAAATCCATTCATAATTCTTCACAAAATAACCATAAACACCTGCCAACTTAATCCATAATTCATAAGAATACAGAATTACAATGATATTGGGAATATGGGAAGAAATTTAGTGAATGTGAAGTGATTTCGTGACAGGAGAATAAATATGAATATTGTTCTAAACAAAAATGAGTATTGAATCCTGACACAATCCTAATAGCCACATCATCAACCTCATTATCTGTAAGCTATAATAGTTCCATTTTGATCCTTCATTGAACCTTTGTTCCCTTATTCTTTTAAACTCTTATAATAATAGAACATGGGGAAAACAAAATGTTTTGGGATAGATGAGGGGTTTTTACTGTGCATAAAATGAAATAATGAAATGGAAATGGAAATGATCTATGTTCTTCACTATACAATGATCATCACAATCAACCTTTGTTATAATAAACCTTTGCTAATAACCTTTAAGCCACTGGTTGATTCTAATCAATTTTCCAAGTCAATAATATCCATACAACAACACCCATGTTCTTATCAACATTTGTTGAAATTCCACCAAACCAAATTCATCACCCAATTCTCAACAAAAGAATGCATTAGATTCTTTCCTCCTAAATTAATTGTACATCATCTTGCAGGATGGAAAGCAATATAAAAAGTGTGTTATCATGTTGTTGTGACATAAATTACAGAGGAAAATATAAACAACAAGTTGTGGCAGGCTACAACAACATGAAACTATGTTATTATTTCATAAAAGAGAACCAAAATACTTCCCATCATCCTTAATCAATGTAGCTTATAATATCCCAATAATCCCCATGCTTTACTATTGAAACTTATGAGAAGTTTGTAGAGGTCGACCTTCAATAATAGGTCATTTGTAACAGTTGTAACCATAGTGAAAATATTGTCATCTTCATGTGAAACGAGAGAAGACTATCAACCAAATACTTCCATAATTGAGCAGTGAGGACACATGACGAGTCTTTTTGGGATTCAAAAAGACACTTCATAGCAGCTGAGTCAAAAGGAATGCAAGAATTTTTCAATGATATCCAAACCAACCAACATGTTGAAACAATGAGAGGCCACCCAGGTTTGAAACCAAATTTTAGTCAATGATTAAACTTATCTATAGTGAGGAAGTAAACCATGATGAGGAAAGAATATACAATGAGGGTTTATTAATCAAGTCGAAAATGAACCAACAAAGGAACAATTACCAGTGGTAGCCACCACATATTTTCCCAACTGTACCCACAACTTCGTATTGCTAGGTTGGAAGGCCAATGAAACCACCACACAAAACCCAAAATTCTATATCTTATTCATAATTTCACCCTTAAAACCAAACCCAAAACCTTTTTCTTTAGAAAGCACACTCACAAAGGTGTGCTACATATCCATGTTGGGTTTCGAACATAGCAGTCTTGTTTGCCAAGAGAAAAAATGAAATGATAGCAACAATGAAAATGCACGAGTGTCAACTTCCACCATTTTGTCACCATTGGCTATGATGCCAATTTTTTTTTTTAAACCCCTAGAATCCAAGCGTAACTACAACAAAAGAACATGGGTATACCATAACAAAGAAACCTAGAATCTTCTTCTCTATAAACCTATAAAAAAATCAAAACTGAATTTACACTGTTGAATACCATGACCACTTTTCAATAGAAACAACATATCTACCATATGCATATCCAGTAACCCGATATTTCATTTCCAAGATTCACACAAGGCGAATAAAAAAAATCATATGGTTTCATCACAACAAGATCTCAAATGGATAATGCCATAAACCACATAGTGTTTTGTTTCGAACCCAATTATCTACGCAAAATGGAATACAAAAAACCCAGGTCGCCACCCCATTCATCATCTCAAGCCTTAACAAAAAACCCACAATCTTCTTACAATCACCATTTGAACCAGAAAGAAAAATACACACTACAAGCATACTTTCAGAGCCAATATTTCACTTTTAATCAGAGCAAAGTTAAACAATTTGATGCATTGAGAAGCCAAAAGAATCATACCTATGGAAAATCTCTTATTAACCTCAATATCAAACCAGATCCTTGACAATGGCCAAAAAATTTGAAACAACAGTTAACAACAATGCCCAAAACTCCAAATGAATCACATAACCAAAGGTGGTGTAGTTCGTAATGGAGGAGGAACTATGTGCATTTACTACACGTCATTTCAACCACCTCCCAACATTAAATTCTACCAACTAATCAGTCCATATTGGAGCGCACTTAGTGCATCAAATATCGACCAAAAATCAACATATGTCATATAACTTTTATCACTTACCACCATACAATGCCAATCGTATATTATACCAAAAGTATATGCATTCACCATAACATCTTGAAACCACCTTTTGTATTTGTATCCCACATTCATTTCAATTAGGAGTAAAACCATCGCATAACAATAATGACCCATGCCCATAATATGTAACATAGAATGAGACTTATGTTGTTTGCACCAGAGTTTGAATTAGGATTTGTATTTGATGATATGCCAAAGTTTTAATACCCTCCTATAGTAGCTCAACATCAAGTGTCATATAAAAACACTTTTAAACCCATATTGCAAGCATAAACAACCATCAAATCTATAAGTGATAAGACCATTGATGCCCCTTTCTCTGTTGGTGAACATTATGAATTCCTTCGCCAATCCAATATGTCAAAATCATGTTACCAAATTTAGACTAGAACCAAAACCTTGGCAGAATTCATATGCCAATGAGAAGGAATCAATTTTACTTGTTTGTTTTTAAGGGATCCCACCTACTAGTTATTATTATCGATAATATAAATAATAGTACGTTGCAACTTATTTGCAGGCAGGACTCGTGTTGCACCTTTGTGCGTCAACACATCTATTGAGCTCAAATTTTCAATTAAACCATGGTGTCCCCTTTTGAGTAATTTTGTCATGCTATTATATCTTATCACTTTAGAGGGTTTCCCTTGGATACCTCTTGGCTCAATTTCCTTTCCTTCTAAGAAAAATATCATGAAAAGATATTTAAAATTAAGGGCCATTGTTCCCAATAATTGTAACCATTAGACCCCTAACACAACATCAACACCACCCATTTGGATGGAAATCATGGGAGTGTCCAATAAATACTCCCCCATATTGAGCTTAATACTATGACACTTCCTAGAACAATTTTTGGTACCTCCATTTGAAATCATTGCTTGGAACTATGGTGCTATATATACAAAGCAATTGAGATCTTTTTCTAGTTTGAAATTGATGAATTTATGG
>JASDQU010374234.1:26475-39279 GCA_032191745.1 Picea mariana | reverse complement strand
GCTTCAAAAGTGGGCCCTTGTTATGAATATGAATCTTAATGGGATCATTTTTAAAATCAATACAATAAAAACACATGTATAAAGACTTTTCAAAGATGGAATAGTAGTAATAACTTAAACATATTAACAATTATGAACCCAATAAATTTCAAAATGATTACCTTTATAGACTATGGTTTCAATCCTTGGCGGTCCAAAAATCCTCGAGAACCCTTAACTAATTCACTAGATTTAGAAATCAACTACTAACCAACTTGAAAATAAAGATTTTAAAGGTCCACTTGGACTCTGATGTCTCGTCCTGAACACATAGTCACACCATCATTATTTTGTAGCAAATGATTAGCATTCCTAAATTTTAATTTAAGTAATTCAAATTAATCTTTCATAATTATTCATCAACACAATAAATTGAAGAAAATTATCAATTTAAGCTCAATTGGATTTTATGAATCATTGAATACACAAAAGGTTTATAATTGAAAAACGTAGGGTTTGAAAATTCAAAAATGATTGAAAAAGATGGGAAAATGGCTACATATGAAGGGCCCATCAAATACTTTGACTTTTAGTAGGCAAAGGAGGAACATCTAATGCATTTGTAACACGTGTTGGAGCAACTAAAGAAGGATAAGTTGCTTATAAGTTTGAATAAGTGTGGTCTTTGCAAGATGAGTTGATTTATTAAATAGAATTAGTCATTTCATTTAAATGTTTGAAGATGGATGTTGAGAAGGTAAGAAAAATTGTTGAATGGCCTAATCCTAAAAGGATTTTTTAAGTAAGGAGTTTCCACGGTTTGGTTGATTTTTATGGAAATTTTATAAGAAAATTCAATGGCATATGTTTATCATTGATTGAGTGTATGAAGAATAGAAGTTATAGTGGGTTGCAACAACATATAAATATTTTGAACCTTTGAAGAAGATGGTGACAAACAATGAATGTTACCTTTAATAAATTTTAAGTAGACACTCCAAATGGATTGCAAAGCAAGTGCAACAACAATTGGAGCATTGTTGAGTTAAGAAGGGAACTCTATTTCTCTCTTTGACGAAAAGTTCAATGAGGCATAGATAAAGTATTATGTTTATGACCAAAGGCTTTATGCTATTGTTCAATCTAGTTCAATCTTTGAAGAACTAGAGACATTATCTATTACCTAAAAAGTTTGTCTTGTGTATTTATAATCGAGCATTGTAGTATATAAACAATGAAGGATAGATGAACCAAAGACATATGTAGTGAATTCAATTCCTTCAAAATTATTCTTTTTTCTTAAAATGTAGAAAATAAAAGTCTAGTATAGTAGTTGATGCCTTCAATAGAAGTGTTATATTGTTGAATACCATGTGAATTGAGGTTATTGGTTTGGATTGTATGAAAACTTTGTATAAATATGACGTAGATTTTGTAGCAACATGGAGATTCTGTAAGGAACATTGGAGTGGAAATATGACACCTTACTTGGACTATCATGCACAAGAAGAATTTTTGTTTAATAATCGGTGGATATATATTCCTTAAGGATCAATGAGAGAGCATGGCATAGTGGATATTTACGTGGGAACTTTGGGGTTGATAAAATATAGCTATCATGAATGAGAGGAATCTTATTATTCCCTAGAGCCATTTTCCAATTTGTGGTCAATCCCCGTTTGCATGCAAAAGTTTTGATCTTATTTTTGAGAAATGAATTACAAGTGTCATTTTCAATGTTTGTGATTTCCAAGTGTCGTATCTAATATGCATTATTTCCAAGTGTCATAAAAAATGTGTATGCTTTCCAAGTGTCAAATCACACTTTACAAGTGTTTCTTCGTGTGCCACATCAGTACAACACATGTCTCATAACAAATTTTACAAGTGTCGAGTGCCATATCACTCAAATGTGTAACAATGTTATTACATCAATTACAACAAGTGTCATTTTTAACTTAAACAAATGTCTTAGAAATAATTAAATCTAAAGGTGGTGCAACAAGTATATAGGGTTACCCCGACCCTAGACAAGTCTCAACATGTGGATTTCTATGTCAACTTAGTTCAACTTAATATTCTTACACATATTTGTCATGTCCCCGACCACCATACCCTTGTCAAGAAACAAAACCAACGACTGTATCTTTGTTTTTCTGTTCTGATACCAATTAGATACCAATTTGTAGCATAGCCAGCCATAACTTGCTAGGATATTCCAGAAAAAGATTCTTGTGGAAACATCATACACATCTAGACCACCTAGGCCAGGACATGCTACCTCATAGAAATGAAAATTATCATGTGCATATATATAAACATAAACAAACAACATATTATGCTAATACACAAATTAATGTGGAAATAATAGTAAGACTACACATACAACATATATAGGCATTACTCATCAATTATAACACATGTACAAATACACAACATGTAAATGAACATATAATTTGTACTTATCTTTTAATAGAAGACTTCGAGATGGGACTAAACTCCACCCAGGTAGAGAGATTCCTAGAATCGACTGAGGCTATGGGAACTTCACAGTATAGCAGGAAGGATTTCATCCAAGGAGTCACTTACGCCCACAACTCACAGAATCTCATTCCCCACATGCCTGTCCCACCCCAGGAGTGTACACCTTCATTGTCCAACAGTCCATCGGTTGCTACACTTCCCTTTCCTTGGGCTTCAACAACAAGCCAAATCGGGAATTTTCAGATCTTTGTAGCTGCTACTGGACTCCCTCTAGGAGAACTCACTTCCCCAACAAACTCTCTCGCCTGGAGAGAGTTTCTCATAGGTCTAACGACTTGCTTCTTCAATCACAACAAACTATCTCTCACCTGGAGAGAGTAGTGCACATGTCTGACAACCTGCTTCTTCAAACCATCTCTTAAGAAAATACAACAACAACATTTGGCTAACGCACATGTGATGGTAACAAATGAAAATAGGTAAGGACATAGAATATGGTAGCAACCCATGTTCAACCAAGGAACTATGTTGGCAGCAATATCCAATTGCTAAGACACAACATGGGCTTAGGAAAATACAGATGCGCCCGACTTCACAGAAGCTACACATGATATCTCAATGACTACATGTTTTATAGGTGCGTGCCTGTTCATAGGTCGATAATGGAGGTCATGGCTCAATGCGTGAGTGTGTGCGTGCCTGAGAAAAATTGTCAGAAGATCCCCAAAAAATAAGAATTCCCACTTATAATTTGCATTTGCCTGAGCTGACACTTGGCGCTCATGAAGCACATTCCTCTCCACTTGGAGTTTGTTCCTCTCCCCAACAGAACTTAGGGTAATTGGGTTTATTTCCCAAACCTCAGTCTTTTAAGGAATTAATAATATAATATTATTCCCTTAGAGGTAATCCCTCTAGCTTAGCCCATTTTCCTAGCCTCTTAGCCCCCTTCCCTTTCCCTACCTACTAGAGATTAGTCCCCCATTCTCTTTTATCATGGTCAGTCTACATGCATTGATGTATTTATATTAAAATATGAGTATTTACACATATACAATAATAGGCTCACTGGCCTTTGCATCTAGGCTCTCTGGCCTAATCATCACATAAGCCTCCTAGCTTATTATAACTCAGCTCACCAACCTATCAAACATGCTTACATTTCATAATTACAACTGGGGCTCTGCTTGGGGATATTACAATCCCCTCCCCTTATTTTTGCACTATCCTCAGTGCAACTTTTTTATACATATAAAATTCAAAAATTCTTCAAAAAGCTCCAATATTTAGCTACAGTTGGAATTCAATTGCTCTTTTCCATAGAGCTACTTCAGGATAGAATTCAACTCATTTTTCCTTACAACATGCTTCAATTACCTTATTGAAATAACCAACTGGTTGTAGATCTACGACATTCCACTCAGCCTTAGATCTCACTACTAATAAACTCTCAACAACGTATTACCCCCAAGCAGGGGATATGACTCCATCAGGGAAATGGCCTCCCAAGACAACCACGGTCCAAAATCAATATCAACATGGTCTAGTCCAAGGTACCAAACCTCAGCAGCACTCCAACCAATGATCTCTCTTCCCTACATTCTTGTACAACCCAAGGTAGTATGCACCTTCACTATCCAACAGTTCATCGACTGCCCAACTTCCTTTCTAGGGCTCCAACATAGGCTGAATAGGAAGTCTCAGAGCACCATAGCTCTAGGAGTTCCAACTGTCCTCAGAGGTCTCCAAGTACCCTTCAAGCCTCCTACCTGGGAACCTATCCCCACACTTCTCCCTCAAGGGATCCATCCTTCTCCAAGGCAATCCAAGGAGAAGTGTACACAAACTCAGATCCATCGGGGATCCATGGGGTAAGATCTGTTGTCTCCAATCAACATCTTCCCTGAGCTACTCTTTGTAGTCAACATTCCAACTTTAAACAACATCATCTCATCTGCATCACCCACATGCAGTTATCATGATATAACATAAAAAAATTCATTTAGGAATTCAAACTTAGTTCAAAAGGGAATTCAACTTTTCCCCAAAACATGAAATTATATTTCATAATTCTTCTTGGTTGTTGCCATATTAGGATTGCAACCTTCCTTGTGGTTTTCCACAAGCACCAAAATGCGCACCATTTTCCTGCAAGGCTTCATCTTGCATACTTCCACCAAATTGTTAGTATTCCTTGTACATCATAATTCAATTGCAATATGTACAAAACCTTATGCAATGATCTTAGAATTTCCTGCGCCTAGCATTTCAATCAAAATTACCCAACAATTTAATAAAATAGAATGACTCATCATTCTATGCATATGCCTATTCTTAATTAATATCTGTAAGTTCATTACTTATTTTTCTGAACATGAAATTTTATGTAGTCAGTATTCATGTGACTACTTGACTTGCAACTTTCTTGTTGCAATGTCTAACAACTCCTGAATTGTCAGCTTCATGAGTTAACAACATTTCAACTATTAGTAACAATTATTTCCATGCAATAATATATATGCATGTACTTACAAAACACATTCAACAATTTCATTTAGTATACAATTTTATTAGTTACTATGCATGAGTGCAATTCTCAATGCATAATTATTCAGTGCACCTTGCATTGAATTACATAATGCTCTTTATCTCAGTCATGTATCTCACCATCCATAAGTTGGAATTCTGGCCAATGTGTTGACACATTCTCCAAACACTTCCTATTGTCTTCCCAATTAATTGGATGCCTTCATTTTCAACCCGAACACTACACCAAGAATATAATTATGAGGTCATAAGTGTTAGCAAAAGGGTTGCAATCCAAGTTTTATTTTAAGGTAGGAAGCTTTTAGTACCCGTGTGGCTCATAACCTTTCCATATCCATACCTTGCCATATCCAACCATGTCATGGTCTCATACATGACTAGATTACTGGCATTCATTCCTATAACAAGTTCTTATCTTTTATTTCTTTGGTTATTACCCCATAACCAAATTAACATGACATTCTACTATGTCAGTGTGTGCATTCAAAAGAAAAAGCTTTGAATTAATACAGGCCTCTAGCCTTTACCACATCCAGTGGTATGCATTCAATAATATACTCATTTGTTTTTATAAAATAACTTTGACTGAGGAAATTCTTACCTAAATTCCCTTCAACAATTATGCAATAAGAGTAATAAACTCATACTTGCATGACTACCATTAATAAATTTTATACTACCTAGATGTTTGATGGCAGTAGAAGATTTTATGCTTCTTTGATCAAACTTATTACCAACACTTTAGCTTCCTGTTGCTTCCTTCCATTTGTAGCAACATCATCATCAACACTTGAAAACATCCAAGCATTCTCTCTTTATGGTTATCCCAACAAGCCATAACATACTTGTTGCTACAGTAATTGCAACTTCTTTCTCCCTGTATCATTTTTCCTTGTTGATCCCAAAAGTCTTCAATTCTTTCGGATTCATGAATCTTCATGTGCTCTCACTGTAACCACTGTGCATGATTATTTATGACTTCAGCCATTTCTAGCCAAATCGCTCTTGCCTGCCTTTGCTTTTCCAACCTAAATCTAAGCTAATATTAACCTTCAAATTTTATTTATTTCCTCGATCCATCTATCCCAACTCATACTTGGATGAATTATAATTCCAAACAAAGTTGTTTTATAGACTCTAGATTCTTCAACATCCAGTTACTCTTCAGGACTAAACTTCTTCAGCCCTTTCCTGATGGAATACTTTAGTACTTGAGGTTTTCTTGTACTCTTCTCTTCCCTTTGCCAACTAGCCTCAAACTTGACTTCCTATCCAATCTCTAGCATACTGTAAGGATGCACATATGCCTCCTTTGCTAGCTGCATAGAATTAACTGAAAGTCCTTCTTTTACCTTACCATCATAGATTCAAGTGATACCTCCAACCTTTTGGGTTGTCACTCATGGCTCTATGTTACTTAAGATGGATTCTTGTCAGGCACCATCTCCTCTGCATTCAAAACCATGCATAGAACCATTTTCTTCTTCCTGGTTCCTTATTGATTTCTCTTTATAAGTCATTTCACTTTTAAATTATCCTTGAATTGATATATCCATGCTCTTATGGAAATACCTTCACATATTTAGAGTGCATCAACAATCCTCTACTATTCTTTCTTTCCTTCCTAGAGTGTTGTCATGCATTCTTGTTAGCTTGATATCTACCCCATGATTTCTTCTTCCATTATCTTAGGATTTTCATTCTTCCATTATCTTAGGATTTTCATGGACTTGACTCCATCCAAGATTTTTTCCTTGTCTACTTTGCATACTTTCCACCACATATTATGATGATATTAATTTTCAACATTCCCTTATTACTTGGATCCCTCTAATCCAATTCCTTCATGACCCAATTATATTTCTAGTCAGGTTCTCTGAGTAACCTTGGATAGTTAACACCAAATTCCATCTTGAGGTAACCTAATTTAGCCTTTCCATGACTGAGCATATCAACACTTGGATTTTCTTGATGAATTACTACTTTCTCCTGTCATAACCCATCTGATTTCCTTCTGACGTGCAGATTCAACTTCCAACATGTCACCTTTGATGACCTTCATACCATGCTTCCATTGCGCATTTCGATAGCAATAATGGGGTTGCTATCTCCAAATTGTAGGACTGAAATTTGGATATGTTGTCACTTTCTCCATGCACACATTTCGTCTTTCTTTATCAAAATACTAGCATTCTGATATATATATCAATATGTATAGAACAGGTCTTCCCCGAACTAGAATTTTACTCGAGTTTTCCATGTTGCTTATTGGACCCAACATCTGATCCAATAAATTCTTAAAGATCTCAAATGTAAAGTGAAGAGTTGTCTTTGTCCTTATTTCATCGATCTGTAGACATATCTAGCATTTTTTTTTGTTTTAAATGTAATCATTACATTCGAAAATAGGCATACATCAAAATGTATTAGCTAGCACCACAATATACCATTTTGGTAACATAGGAACAATTTTTCTTTTATGGTCACCTGCAATATTCTTTCTGAATTCCTATGATCTAAGCTACTCAATAATTAATTATGGATGAATACCTCGAATCCTATTTCCAAGACCTTTCCGATGACTGCTTGCTTGTTCAATTTTGAGTCTTGAGCAGAAAGTTGTTGACGCAGAACCTCCCGTCCTAAAACCCTTCTATGAAATCTTCTGTTGTAACTGCATTTTAAACCTCGAAATTGAGGTTCCAAGGATCATCTTAGCTCTCATATTCGATGACTAACATGATCAAATATCCGCATAACCATAGTTTTAATACAGAGGCGTTGAACCTATTTCTTCTCGTATTCCCAAAGGACCTATAACTCTAACCCAGGTGATCGAGGCTATGACCTCGCTCAATTATTCAGGTGTTGACCTCCTATCAAGGATTGACGGTCGTTCTTGAACCAGCATGGAGATATACGATCAGGGAAGATTGCGGAGTTCCAACTAGCACGACATTTATCTCCTTTCCCGAGTTCTGCAATAGAAATTGCTCGCCTGTAGTGGAATCGATGCCAACCATTGATCTTGTCGAATCTACAGATTGATGGTCTAGGAGGATTGTGGAGGTTAAACTTGCACAGATGTTATTTATTCCCCCAATCTCTGCAACTATTCTCCACCATAGATCTTACTTGTGATGATCCAATGGTCAGGACTTAATCGAATGTTGATCCGACGGTCCCCCTTTAAAACTCCCAGATTTGACAGATTGTGGTTGTTGTGGCTTTCTGCTGAATTCATTCTTCGATGATCATGATCTATTATTTCCTTAGATCGATGGCTCTTGTAGCTTCTTTCACCATAGTTGTGTGAGCTACTTTAACCTTAATGGCTATCCGAAAATTGTATTTCTTGTAAGTTGATCTTTGCACAAGTGATCTTCTTCTGGAGCTAAATTTTGTTCTCAAACTCATGCTAGATCCTCTCATAAGGTACATAGGCCTTATTTACATCTTTAGGTACAGTCCTGTATGATTCGGGACCCCACAGACTCCTTCTCTAATCCCCCCTTGTTTTGAAATCAATTTCTGGGCACAACCCTCTTCTTTGGCCCCCAATCTCATGTGACCATGGCATGTGACCAAGTGTTAGGCTGATAGACGCTTATCCGGAGCTTCGGGACTTCAGGGCTCCAACAATTTGGAGTTTTCCCTTTTTTTGCGCATCCCAAACATCACATAACAACGAACTAACAATGTGCGAAGAATGTTGGATCTACGATCCACATTCCTTTCTCGGATCTAAGGTGGATCGGAGCTTCGGGGACTCCGACTTCAATGGTTTCCAAAGCAATTTCCAACAAATATCTCAAAGTGCCAAATCAGAGAACTCGTGAAGTAGGGTGGATCAACGGTCTACGGCTTCCCAACATCCAACTACTGATACCCACTATAGAACTCTCGTCTTCAGAGCTCTAGGACTTCAGATATTTGGAGCTTCGGGACTTCGAAGGATTCCACATTTGCACATCCCAAAACTCCCGAACCACTAATCTCCAAATACTTCCACATCACCCCCGGTGACGCCATTACGTCACATCACCTCGACGCTATGAAACTTCAAAACTTGTTCTTCCTTCCATTCCTTCATGCACCATTTATTCTGGAGTGTCAAGTCTTCAGACTTCATGATCTAGTTCCATGCATCCACTGGGGCCCACGGTTTTCGTTCTTGAAATAATAAATGATGAAAACGTCACATCAAACTTTATACTTTTCAAATTGTAGGGACATAGGTTGGTGGTTTTGGAGTAACCCATCGATCATTCTGCAATTGTCCTCACGCTGACACGTACCCCTTCTGGTAAACCCTTGTTTGGATTGTAGGATCGCCTTATAGAATTATCTGTCACGCAAATTCGATCTCTCCAATGTCATCCGGCCATCAATCTTGATAGATCGTGATCAAATTTATACGGGCTCCATCCGACTAACTTCTTCGCCAAGCTTAACTACCTTGTGCCACCACCAGGAGCTCCACATGGCAGGACACATGAAGCTGACACGTGGCCCAATCATGCGGGTGACATATGTCACATTCTAACTACATTTCTATCTTACAAAGGTTCTTAACTCACTGACATGTGGCACACATCCCATGTGTCCATACCATCCCTAGTGACGTCAACAGGCCATGTCACTTTGGCACTTCAGGCTTCGGGAGATTTCACCTTAGCATACCTCGTTTCTCTCGAACGTCGAATTCCTAAACAAGCCTATCTTCTGACACATGTCTCCTACGATGAACGGTCCAGATTAACTTCAAACTTTGGGAGTTTGCGCATCAACACACTCCATTTATCCTGAACATCGATCTCCCAAACAAGTCGATCTTCTGACACATGCCCCCTGTTTAGATTGATGGACAGGAAATTCATGAAGTCCGTTCTATCTTCTCTACATGTGACCAAGAGTTGTGACCTCGACTTAACCTTTGGGTGCTTATCTCACTTTGCAAGATCAACAATCATGTTTTAATGGATCGTGAAGATCAATGGCCTGGAGTGATTGTGGAACTCAACTTGCTCACGCTTTAATTTCTCTTGCGATTTCTGCAATGGTTCCTCATCGTCAATCTCCCTTCAATGAGATCTGACGGTCGTGACTTAGTCTTCGCTTTATCTGATGGGTTATCTTTCTCTCTCCCATATCTAACGACCCAACACCACTAATGTTGTGATTTCTTTCCCTATGGCCATTTCTTAAACTTGTTACACCTCTTATTTTTTTGAACATAATCCAAGTATTCTTTCAACGCCCTTCTAGCACTCTGTAACTTCCATTTACTCATACATGGCCCATCCAGGTTCAGTGTTGAAACCTTGGATCTAAACTTGAATTTTGTCCATTTTGACGACAATTCCTTTTCGAAAAATTTTCCTCAACTTCCACTTACATGGCCCATCCAGACTCAGTGTTGAAACCATGGCTCTGATACCATTTTGCCATGTCCTTGACCATCATACCCCTATCGGGAAACACAACCAATGACTGTATCTTTTCTTTTCAATTAGATACCAATTTGTAGCATACCCAACCATAACCTATTGGGCTATGCCACACAGAGATTCTTGCAGAAACATCATACACATCCAAGCCACCTAGGCCAGGACATGCTACCTCATAGAAATGACAATTATCATGTGCATATATATAAACATAAATATACAACATATTATGCTAATACACATATTAATGTGGAAATAACAATAACCCTACACATACAACATATATAGGCATTACTCATCAATTATAACACATGTACAAATACACATCATGTAAATGAGCATAAAAGTGGTACTTATCTTTTAATAGAATACCACCAACTGCGTGCAAACCTTCCATGAACCTCCCAGCCATAGACCATGCTACTCATCACTCTCAGTAGTGGGTCACCCCCAAGATGGGACTAAACTCCACTTGGGTAAAGGAATTCCTAGGCTAGACTGAGGTTACAGGAAATGCATAGTACAACAGGAAGGATTTCCTCCAAGGATTCACTTACTCCCACATCTCACAGACTCTCATTCCCCACATGCCTGTCCCACCCCAGGAGTTTACACCTTCACTGTCCAACATTCCATCAACTGCTACACCTCCCTTTCCTTGGACTTCAACAATAGGTCAGATCAGGAATTCTCAAAGCTATGTAGCTACTACTAGACTCCCTCCAAGAGAACTCACTTCCCCAACAAAATCTCTCACCTAGAGAGATTTTCTCATATGTATGACAACCTGCTTCTTCAATCACATAAAAATATCTCTCACCTAGAGAGAGTAGCACACATGCCTGACAACCTGCTTCTTCAAACCAACTCTTAAGAAAATACAACAACAACATTCGGATAATGCATAGGTGATGGTAACAACCGAAAACATGTAAGGAAATAGAATATGGAAGCAATCCATGCTCAACCAAGGAACTGTGTTGGAAGAAATAGCCAACTGCTAAGACACATCACAGGCTTAGGAAAATACAGATGTGCCTGGCTTCACAAGAACTACACAGGATATCTCCATGACTGCAGGTTTTAGAGGTGTGTGCCTATTCAGAGGTCAATAATGGAGGTCACGACTCAGTGCGTGAGTGTGTGCATCCCTGGGAAGAATGGTCAGAAGATCCCAAAATAGTAAGAATTCCCACTTATAATTGCATGTGCCTGAGATGACACATGGTGCTCATGAAGCGCGTTCCTCTCCACTTGGAGTTCGTTCCTGTCCCCAAAGGAACTTAGGGTAATTGGGTTTATTTCTCAAACCTTATTCTTTTAAGAAATTAATAATATAATATTATTCCCTTAGAGGTAAGCCCTCTAGCTTAGCCCCTTTTCCTAGCCTCTTAGCCCCCTTCCCTTTCCCTACCTAGTGGAGATTAGTCTCCCATTCTCTTTAATTGTGTTCGGTCTACACACAATGATGTATTTATATTGAATATATGAGTATTTACACATATACAATAATAGGCTCATTGGCCTTTGCATCTAGGCTCTCTAGCCTAATCATCACATAATCCACCTAGCTTATTATAACACGGCTCACCAGCCTATCAAACATGTTTACAATTCATAATTACAACTGGGGATGTGCCTGGGGATATCACAATATTAAAGTGAGGTGGTCATTGTTGGGTCATACACACCCTCCTAAGATCACTTTCAACTCATAACCCCTTCATGTTTACATGTGATTTTCCACATAATATTATTTGTATAGTTGGGTGGTTCACATCATCTGACAATATCAGTGTAGGATCCAATGGTATCTACATGAAAATTGATGTACATCAGTGTTAGTCAAATCAATATAAATTCCACGTATGGCAGCTTCTCCCAGGCTTCATAATATGGCAAATTTGGAAAGAGAGAAATCGAAGAATCTTCAGAAACCTCTCTCTCCCCTGGCAGCAGTGTTGGCAGCAATGCCGACACAATATTCTGGAAACCTTATATCTTCAGACCTGGTCCAGTGCAGATTTGGATTGTCCCCCTTCTGAACTCCCGGTCCTCAGGCATTGGGCTCCTTCCCACCCCCCTCCAGCTCCTCCCCCTTCCTCACACCCCGCCCTTCACAGAAGCCCTCACTCTTGGTCTCCCCCCCCAGAAAATTTCGTCAAAATAAACTTTGATGGCGCTTCTAAAGGCAACCCTGGAGCAGCTGGCTATGGAGTGGTTCTTCGAAACCATTCTGGAAGCATTCTTGCCATTGGAACGGGTCCCCTTGGTCACACCACTAATAACGCAGCTGAACTCTGGGCTTTGATCAAAGGCCTACATTTGGCAATTGATCACAATT
>JASDQU010374233.1:61000-73864 GCA_032191745.1 Picea mariana | reverse complement strand
ATACTCTGTTCAGAAAAATTCCTCTCCTTTCTATGCTTGTTGTGCACTTCTCATTTTATCTCCTTTGGTGGATTGTTTCTTCAGTTAAATAGCTCCATAACCGAACTCAAACTTCCCATATATTACTTAACAAAAATAATTTGTTTTAATTATTTCCATGTCATTCGTTTGAATTTTCTCAAATAGTGTTTATAATTATTTTCCATCATATTTTTATATGATGCAGATATTCCAATGCCGTTAATCGAAATATAATTTTGATGGTTATATTTTTGAATGCTGGAGGATGGAACCTTCCTACTTCATGAAACATATTCGGTATGCCAAAAGGTCGGTTCTGAGCAGGCTTCTAAATCTCTTTTGATTCTCCTTTATCTATTCGTTTGTGATTGAGGACTTGCACTACGGTGTAGCTCCTTATAATCAGAATGTATGTGATAGTCACATCTCTACGATCCCTGCCTCTTCTATGAATACATAATCAATTGTGGCTCCTTTATCTGTCCCATTGTCTATATCTTGATGATTTCATACTGTTCCTTTCTCAATAGGCACAATGTTGAAGTGATAATAAATCAAGTGCTTCACATCTTTGCACATTATTATTTTTTGCATAAGTCGATACTTGTAATGATACATACCATTCAACTTCCCTACTTGTGAAAATATATACTGTAATCCATCTACCAACTGGAAATCATCTACATTTCCCAGTCAAAATTGTATATTGCATCAACAACTAGCTTTGTTAATTGAAAAATTTCACGACATAAATGGAAAGAATTTCCAAAACGTGACTTTTAATGCTCCTTGGTTTTGAGTTTCTTCATGGGCTTCAGATTAAAATTGAAATCAAGATGAAGATACTTCAAGTTATTTTGGTGAATAATAAGATTCAACATATTATAACATTACCTGCAAACTTGAAGCTCCACATCTGCCCAATCTAGCTCAGTTTTCTGGAAAAGTTTGGTAGCTTGTAGGGAACGAAGCAAGTATTTCTTCTTTTGAGCCTTTGGAGGCTTGTGATGAAGTTCATTCAATACATAAAATTTTAGGAGCTTTTGATATCTCACATGAGCCTTCATTGGATATGTGGGGGGACAATGTTCCTTTTACCAATCTGAAAGAAGAGGAATATCTTCTGGTCGTTGCATACGACCTAATCGTATATTGCATGGTTGTGGAGAAAACAATAATGAAATACCTGCATCTGTTGTATGTTTTTGATATTTCTCTCTCTTTCTTGCAGGAAAGTGTAGCCTTGATGTCAATGTTCGTGGGGCTCGCACCTTATGCTCAGAGCCTATTACGCAAATATATCCTTTCCAGAAGCAGTCTTATATTTCCTCTATGGTGAGACCCTTGAAGATACTTGGAATTGATGTACCAAAGTAAATTGTTTGATGATGCAAATTCCAAATGCAATTTCAGGGAACTTCAATTGGATGTAAGATTGTTTCACGATCAACAAAGACCTCATTAACTTTGAAAATAAGTCCCATTCAATGGAAAGATGGCTCTCATTGTCATTATGCAAGGTATCAACAATGTGCCCTTGATTGTTGTGTCATTAAGGCATCTCATATTAGTACAAGAATCATAAATTTATTGTGGACATGGAGACTCCTCCAATGTATATGCGGTGCAGGAACATGGTACCGTTTCTTCTCTCTTTTCTAACATTTCATATGGAATCCATATATAAATAAGATAAAAGTATGGGTCATCTTGTTCTCTAGGATCAAGCTCACTTAAAAGCTGATGGTTGTCTGGAATTTCATATAATCGATTCTCAGTGCGAAGTTGACTTATATTTTTTTTATCTTGGGTACAAGTATTGTAGCAGCTTCAGGTGGTAGAGCCACTAAATCCATCGACACCTTCTGAACACTAGATTTTGTTGTCATACAGATTATATTTTGTTGCACAATCATCATAATTCAATTTGATAGTTGGTATTTCATCATCCTCTTTAGCAGGTGATTCAACAACTGAACTTTCTGAGCTATCTACATACTCGTGTTTTGCTGTTGTGGGATATTCAATTATTGGTTCAAGAGCTATCCTGTTGCCAAGGAGATCTAAATTTTGTTGATATGACAGATTGAATGAATAATTTGGAGGGAGAGCCAGTGAATCCAAGTTTTGTTGAGAAGGCATAATTAATGAAGAAACTTGTTGTGATAAAAATTCATCATGTGGAGATGGAAAGGCAGGATTTGCACTTTCACACGTGCTTGCAAAGTGTTTTCACTGAAGTCTCATTGGACATGTGTTACAGTTTGGCCTAATTTTGGTACAAAAAATTGTATCATATGAAATATTCAAAATTAATCACCAACCATATTCATTATAGATAAAAATATTATTTAACGACATCTTCTTTAAATGTGTAGCAACAACTCAGTGGGAGCGCACAAGACCTTATGCAAGAAATTGTCAAATGAAAGGGGAATCTTGGCAAAGATTTGTCGACTAAGTACCATTGACAAAAATTGTCGTCCACAATTTCCAAACAACATATTTGCATCACTTATAGTGGCGTGCAACTTGAAACAATAAACTTATGATCATTGATTCTTTGGAGGAAGGAAAAGGGAAGGGTAATGACATGACTGAGGGTGAATAGATGTGGAAAAATAAGAGGCTGATAGGGTTAGGTGGAGCAGGTTATACAACAGGGGGAGACACGATAGAGGTCAATGGATTCATGGATCTGGACTTCATGGAATAACTCATGGAAAGTGGTAAGTATGAGGGGGTTTGGTCCTTTTGTATAACCCGAAGGGAAGACTCTTTAGATATTGACAATAATGATTACATGGCCAGAACAATGTCATGGATGTGTGTTGAGGGAAAGACCTAAGATTAATAGTGAGAATCCACAATGTGTATGATGGATGCATCTCAAAATGAAGGGGATGGAGAAAGGGAAATAAGTAATATGGGGATAGGATTGACGAACATGATGAATGAGGATGTATCATGTAGAAAGTGCATGGTAGACAAGTGAGGGATTATGACAAAGGAAGGCAACTTAGTTCACTTGCAAGTCTGTTTTCCACCAATCATTTCAAAATATACAGATAACCTACCTTTTAATATCACCAATCATTGCTCCATCACTTCTGGTCATGAAAAGGGAAAAAAGAAAAGAAAGCGAAAGAAATAAAAGAGAGAAAATAAACTGAGTAATTTAAAAATCAACTCAAAACTAATCTAGCCTTTCCAACAACTTTTATCATTATTATTATTATATATATTTTATTTATTTATGTATAGAGGAAAATAAGCCATTAGCTTGAAATTAGGTCGGATGAAATTTAGTGTAAAGGAATGCATGACCTGCTTTGCATGCGGGTCTTATGAGTTTGAAAAATTTGTGCATGGAAGGACTGCCCAAATGCCAACCAACATATGTGTACTGTGAGGAGATACAATTAATCAATATACAAAAGAAACGACCACCAACCTCCAAGACATTCCAACCAATAGATGTTTTTACAATAATGATGAAGGTATTGATTGAATTAGATTAAGGGTTTATGGTTTGTACCTTAAAGGGATGGTCAATGAATTTATCAAACAGTTTAATATCACCTGTGTAGACCCTTATATCAAGAACAGGGTCATCATGATGCAAAGAAGATTCATAAAAGCATTAAAAAACATAGGAATGTCCCTAAAATAATCATCTCCATTGAAGAACAATGTGCACTTAGGAGGCATATGCCTGCTAGTATCAAATTCTTTAACCTCTCTTGATTGAAGCAAAGGATTAGCAAAATTTTTATATAGTTTAAGATCTTGATTGAAATCATAGATATCTTCAAAAGAGGAGTCCTCAACCATATCATTAAAGTCATGTGGGTCTACATCATTTGACCTCTTGTTAGCATTATCATCATATACAAATGTATCATAAATTGGTTTGACATAGTTAGAATTGATTTCTTCATTTGCATAATTAAAATTTTCATCGTATGCGTACAGATAAGAAGCTTGAGATCAAAGACTATTTTGGGGTTGAGTTTCTTTATGAGGTTTAAGAAGGGTGTGAGAGGTGGATTAGTCATTAAGCATCGTGATATAATCATGATCCCCTTCACATCCACTCTGTTGACTGCAAGAAGTGAATTCATCATAAATAGGCCCTAAGAGAGAGGGATCCTGAGATATACTCCCAACATGATTTGAAGATTGAGATTCGAGAAAGAACAAGTGATATTGTAACCTCTTGATGATTAGGATTAAAGAAGATAAATCCTTGTGTGCATCATGAATACCAAAAGAGTAACATGTTCTATGGATTTTCTCCTCGAAGTCGAGGCAAGTGAATAAAGCTAGTTGTCAGTTTTGAACATTCTTTTCTTCCAATCACCATCGGTAAAGAGGAGGAAAAAGTTAGTAGTAATGAAATAGAGAAACCAAGTTAGTAGGGTGAATGGGAGTAGGAATTAAATTGTATAACTTGATAAACTGAAGGTTAAAAGTAAGAATTCTCTCATTATCTTTCATAAGTAACTATTTAAACTTCTTAAGATGCTCCTAAGGATTATTTAAATTCCCAAAGGTCAAAGTAAACCTGTAAGAAAGTTCAGACCGGGTAGAGATGCATCCATCAAGAAGGTTGGAAAATAAAGAGATGGCATCACCCTGAAGTGAATTCATGAACAAAATCATGCAACTATCGTTATTATCTACTATAACAAAACGTATGAAGATGCTTAATCACAATAACAATTCCATCGCCATGAAAGAGAGGAAAATGATTCTTGAATTTGTGAGGTAAAGGGTTCACCGGGTGAGAAAACTTCAAGTGAGTGGGAACAACCCTAGGGGAATTGTTTAGGTATTCTTTAAACTCAAACATGACATAGTTGCGAATGAATTTACCAGGGTTAGTAGCTAAAACCATAGGGTTACAACCACCAAAAAGGATTCCAATCGGTTGAGACATTGAGGTCTAGGAAAACTAGAAATAAAATTGAAAGAATTAAAACAAAACAAGGAATGAACCATTGAATGGTCATCCCTAGTATGGTCACCAAAAACATGTTGACGTCAAGGGACTAGAGAGTCTCCAACATCAATGTTGTCAACCTCTCGCGGGAGTAGGCGAGAAGAGACAGAAATTTCACCCTAGGCTTAAAGCCCCGAACAAGAAAGCACATTGAACTCTAGGACAATTTTGTCCTAACCTATAGTCCAAGCATAAATTCCTTTTCGTTGTAATTTTCCTTTTAGTAATATTTAATTTTTATTTTATTTATGATCTATATGCTATTTTACAATTTAATTACTTTATACATTTGAAGTAACAAAACAAAAAATTAATAAAGGAAATGAAAATAAATAAAAAATAAAAAAGCAATGCTTTTGTTATTATTTTAGAAAAAAAAGTAACTAAAGAAAAGTTAACTAAAAGCTAGATAAAGTTAATAAATGATGTTAGTTTTAAAGTAATTTAACTAAAAGCTAGAGAAAGTTAATAAACTATGTTAGTTTTAAAGTAATTTAATTACAGGAAAATTTGGTTACATAATATTAGTTTGAAGAATAGATAAATAACATTTTTGATGATATAACATTTTTATATTTTCGTTTAGAAGTTAGGATGTAATTAAAAAATAATAAAATCAAAATAGTAAAACAAACAAAAGTTTATGCACACTAACCAACTAATAAATAAAAGTTTATAAGCATGATTATTTACAAAATAAACATGTTTTGTTTGTCCTTTTATAATTTTATCTATTTTTTTTATATTCTAAATTCAAAGTGTTAAATCAATAAAGATGAGGAAAACTGAGGACTTTAAAGAAAAATCAAAGAGATAGTTCCAACTGAGAAAGAAATGATTTTTCATTAAAAAGGCTTCCCATACAAATTCATAAATATTCAAAATCTGCAAGTCTCTTCATAGACTAGGGCCGCGTATATGGTCTTTAGCCTTTCTAGACACAATGTACAACACAAAGACCAAGCATGAAAATGAAAGAAAAGAAAGATGAGCTAGAACTGGAATGGAGCAATGGTGGAAGATCACAAATAGGAAACCTGCATATAGAAACATATTAGCGTCGAATAAAATGGAGCCTTAATACATCAAACTAACAAGTAAACCTTTACCTTGTGAAGGCTAGCAAGGTCATCTTCGCTTTATCCTTATAGCTGCTTGGCAAGACCCCCTATTGCTCACAATTCTGTCAATCTCTGTTGAAGATGTAAAAGAAGAATGAATGGAAACAATCTTCACAACACTCTAGGCATATCTATCTCCCAATTTTCTGCTAAAGTTCTCTCTCAAAATTTTCTCTCTAAAAATATCTTCTTCAAAAAAACTCTGTTCAGAAAAATTCCTCTCCTTTCTATGCTTGTTGGGCACTGATTCTTTTATCTCCTTTGGTGGACTGTTTCTTCAGTTAAATAGTTCCATAACTGAACTCAAACTGCCCATATATTACTTAACAAAAATAATTTGTTTAATTATTTCTGTGTCATTCGTTTTTGTTTTCTTAAATAGTGTTTATAATTATTTTCCATCGGATTTTTCTATGATGTAGATATTCCAATGCCGTTAATCGAAATATAATTCTGATGGTTATATTTTTGAATGCTGGTGGATGGAACCTTCCTACTTCATGTAGTAGATTTGGTATCCCAAAAGGTTTGTTCTGAGCAGGCTTCTAAACCTCTTCCAATGATCCTTTATCTATTCATTTGCTGTTGAGGACTTGCACTATGATGTAGCTCCTTATAATCAGACTATATGTCATAGTCACAATCTTTGTGATCCCTTCCTCTACTATGAATACATGATCAACTGCGGTGCCTTTCTCTGTTCCAATGTCTGTCTCTTGATGGTTTCATATTGTTCCTTTCCCAACAAGCCTAGTGTTGAAGCGATAATAAATCAAGTGCTTCAGATCTTTGGACATTCTTATTTGTCGCATAAGCTGATACTTGTAACAATACATATTAGTCAACTTCCCTACATGTGAAAATATATTCTATAATCCATCTTCCATTTGGAAAGGATCTACATTTCCCAATCAAAATTGTATATTGCATCAACGACTTGCTTTGTTAATCACAAAATTTCATGACATAAATGGAAAGCATTTCCAAAACATTACTTTTTATGCTCCTTGGTTGTGAGTGTCTTCACGGGCTTCAAATTAAAATTGTAATCAAGATGAAGATATTTCAAGTTCTTTCAGTGAATAAGAATATTCAACATATTGTAACCTTGTCTGCAAACTTGAAGCCCCTCCTCTACCCAATCTAGCTCAGTTATTTGGAAAAGTTTGGTAGCTTGTAGGGAAAAAAACAAGTATTTCTTCTTTGGAGCCTTTGGAGGCCTGTGATGAAGTTCATTCAAGACATAACATTTTAGGATCTTTTGATAGCTCACATGAACCTTCATTGGATATGTGGGAGGACAATGTTCCTTGTACCAATTATAAAGAAGCGGAATATCTTCTTCTCGTCGCATAGGACCTAGTCGTATATTGAATGGTTGTGGAGAAAACAATAATGAAATACCTTAATTTGTTGTATGCTTTTGACATTTCTCTCTCTTTCTTGTAGGAAAGTGTAGCCTTGCTATCAATGGTTGTGGGGATCACACCTTACGCTCAGAGCCTCTTACGTGAACATATTCTTTCCAGAAGCAGTCTTGTATTGCCTCTGCGGTGAGACCCTTGAAGATACTTGGAATTGATGTACCAAAGTAAACTATTCGACAAAGAAAATTCCAAATGAAATTTCGGGGAACCTCAATTAGATGCAATCTTGTTTCATGATCAGAAAATACCTCATTAACTTTGAAAATAAGTCCCATTCAATGGAAAGATTCCTCTCATTTCCATTCTGCAAGGTATCAACAATGTGTCATTAAGGTATCTCATATTAGTACATGAATCACAACTTTTTTGTGGACATGGAGACTCCTCCAATATATATGTGGTGCAGGAACCCATTTCTTCTCTCTTTTCTAATATTTCATCTGGACTCCATATAGAAAGAAGATAAAAACATGGGTCATATGATTCTCTAGGATCAAGCAACTTAAAAGTTGTTGGTTATCTGGAATGTCATATACTCGATGCTCAATGCGAAGTTGACTTATATCTTTTATCTTAGGTACAGGTATTGTAGCAACTTCAGGTGGTGGAGACACTAAATCCATCGATACTGTCAATGCATCAACATCTTCTAAACACTAGATGCTACTGTGATACATATTATATTGTGCTGCACAATCATCATAATTCAAGTTGATAGTTGGTATTTCATCATCCTCTTTAGCAGGTGATTCAACAACCATAATTTTTGAGTTGTATACATACTCATGTTCGGGTGTTGCAGTCTCTTCAATTATTGGTTCAAGAGCTATCATGTTGTTGAGGAGATCTAAATTTTGTTGATATGGTAGATTGAATGAATAATTTGGAGGGAGAGCCAGTGGATCCAAGTTTTGTTGAAAAGGAAGATTGAATGAAGAAACTTGTTGTCATGAAAATTCATCATGTGGAGTTGGAAGGGCAGGGTTTTCACTTTCACACACGCTCACAAAGTGTTTGTACTGAAACCTCATTGGACATTCATTACAGTTTGGCCTACTTTTGGTACAAAAAACCCTATCATGTGCAATCTTGAAAATTAATCACCGACCATCTTCAATATAGCTAAAAATGTTCGTGAACGACATCTTATTTAAATGTGTAGCAACAAATCAATGGGAGTGCACAAGACCTTGCACAAGAAATTGAAAAATGAAAGGGGAAGCCTAGAAACTCTTTGTCGGCTAAGTACTGCTGACAAAAACTGCCGTCAACACCAAGTTTGACATCATATAATTTATTCACATGGCACAAACTTGTACCTTCCGTGGGTTTGGATTTTGATACCTTGGGCCATTAGTAGCATCCTTTCATTATGCTACTACTCATGTTGCACAAGATTGTATCACTCACCTCTATGACATTAAAACCTTTAAGGGGATCAATTGTTCACTCCATTGATCTAGTCATCCTCTTGATGTATTTTGAGACATATCTCCACCATGTATCTATTCATGGCTATGATCTATATGACATGGATCCATTGTGTATCTGTTTCATGGTCATGCTTGATACTTATATATATACATGGATCCACTTTGTATTTTTTCATGGACATAATAACTACTTATTTATATGCTTCATGGATCCAAAAGGTATTTGATTTGGAAGCCATTCTTATTCACTCTTGAGCATGGGTATTCCCACCTCCGGAAGAGATTCATCTCATACCATATATTTTGTTGTAGGTACTTCCCTAATCCAATGTTTGGTGAAATCCACCCGACCCCACTTAGTATCTTCCTCCACGTGATTATAATGTATTTCAGCCATACATTATAAGAAAAAAATTCCTTTTTAAGACCAAAAGGAACTTTCCAATATGAAAATTTTCCCCAAGGAAAAAATAAATGTGGTCTTGTGCTGATCCTCGGGTTTAATTTTGATCTAATTCTATCCATAGAATCTGTCCATAAAGGAGAAGATCTCACTGCTTACACACAAATTGATAATTTATCAATAAACAGTGTCGAGGATTTTTCATTTGGACAAGCCTTATTCAAATCCCTAAAATCCATACATACATGGATGGTTCCTTGATTTTTTTCAATCGGAACAGGGTTCGATACCCATTTAGTAAGTGGAATCAAATAGATGAAACCTGCTTTGAGGAGCTTCTCTACCTCAAACTTTATGGTTGCTTCCTTCCTAGGGTTAACCGGCCTCAACTTTTTCCAAATAGTCTTAACATTAGGATAAGTCTTTATTTCATGTTCGACAATTCAAGGGTCTATACCTGGAATCTCCTCGTACGACCAAGTGAAAACGTCGTGTAATTCCTTAAACAAGGCGATATAACTATGGATCTATTTGGGAGAACAAACCAAACCAATGAACAGATTTTCCATGATATTGGTATCATTTGATATGTTGATAGGAATTATTTCTGAAATATTTTCCATGTTCCCTTCAACATAAACACCATGCATCACTAAAGGGTTCATGGGTCTATTAACGTTATCATTCATGTGGACATGGAACTCTCCTTTTTCAATGTGATCCATCTCTGGAAGGAAATATGGTCGATGATGTAAATCCTCCCAAGGCCTTTCTAGACCCATCAATGCATCTAGAATAAACTCGTCAGAGGGAAATAATGTATCAAGAAAATAAGGATAATGATAAGAGTTAATATCCCAAATAGGAATCGAAAAATCGTCAACATACTCTATTCGAAGGAGAGTTGGATCTAAGTCTGCAATGGATTCTTGGATTGCCTGATAAGCAATCGCTGCTACAAAAAAAGGCATGGCCATTCCTACATGCTTAAGCCCTTATACCAAACTGGATGGGGATGGTAGAATCCAAGGATCCTCAAAGTATGTCATTCGAAAATGGTGCACTTGCGATATGGGCACTGGTGAAGCCGGTGCGCTCGGGCTAGATGAAGTGGAGATAATGTATGAGATTGATGATTTGATATTAAAATTTTCAATCAACGAAGAATAAATCCCAACACCAATAATTTCAGTCACCATTTGGGAACCATCTGTTAATGGGAATTTAGATTATTCCCATGTAGTCGAGTTTGAATGACTTAAAGAAAACTGATGAATCGCCACATGTTTTTATTCATGAGGAAAATACATAACTCATAAAATAGAATATATGACAAAGGTCATGGAATAATTCCAACTATGACCTAACCAAGATTGTAATTGAGTAGAGTGTCGACTACCTCCACCTCAACGTACACATTTTTTCCTCCCAACTAGATGTGGAAGGAGGAAAGTATCCCATGGGGCCAAAAGGAATGGCCATCAAATGCATTTAGAAAAGTAGGGGACAGAACAAGCTCTGGAGAGCCAATATCTTTCCAATAATAAAGCAAAATCACACATGTCAATTCTCCCTCATCGATGATAGTCCTAAAAATTTTCTTCGTGGAATATACCAATTGGATCTGAAAAGAAACATGATAAGGGAGGTGATTTTTGAAATTAGAAGGGTTGAATGCGATGAGATATGATCTAGAAGAATCTGTAGCCTTGGTAGTAGAAATCAATGCACTCCATTGTGCCAGGGAACTTTGGAGTACCTCGAGAGTAGACATCACACAAGGCTATTGGTCCAAATATTCCATGATGGAATAAATTTGAGAAGCCCTAACATTTGGATTATGCGATTCCCTCTTGAACAAACCATTTGGTATGAGGCATAACATCACTTGCAGAAGGCTTCTCAATATTAAGATGCCTTTGTGGCCCAGAGGTTTCCTTACTCTTGGACCTAGACTAAGGATTATCGTAATTATGCACTTGAGTCTATAGATAGGCATCCAAGCTAAGCATGTGGTCATTCGATGATATTCCATCAAGAGGAGGACCACTCTGGCTACTCCTCAGTTGACTCCCAACATTACTGAAAGATCCGAAAGCCATATTTTGTCTATAAGGAAACAAATTGGTCAACATTGCAGGTTTTTGTTGTGCCAACAATCTATGGGATTCTTCCATCTTGGGGAATTTGTGAGTAAGGCGATTTTACTTGCAAATCTTACAAGGAAACTTAACCTTCTTCTTTTCTTTCTTTCCCCCACAAGAACTAGATTATGGTTTATTGACATTGTTATTATTATTTCCCCCTCCCTTTTTATCCTTACCATTTTTCTTCCTACCACATTGTTGGGTACCTTGTGGGTTCGTCATTTTCACACTATGTACATATGGCGTTTGGGAGGGGGTCATTGAAATAGGAGCTTGAATGGACACAAAATCTTGGATTGAGAGCTATCTCATTTTATTTGAGACCAATTATGAAGGTGATTTTTGCATGGACCTAACAATGCCATCAGTATGAAGTATGAGACTTAGTTTGTCAGGGTCATTAGTTGAATGTAGCGCAAGTGGTATGATTTCATAAAGGATCCCAAACTAGGTGTAAATAAGATCTATCTGTGGGGCCCTAACTATAGCTTCTTCCTCCATAGTTACTCTAAAAGTAGAAACATCCTTGGAGATATAAGGCAACAAGGACTTAAAAAACCATTCCAAGAGGAACTCCAAAGGGATGGATTCCTTAATCATTCTCTTTCTCCTCCACCACTATTGAATATGGTAAGATATATGAGTGGCCTTATTTTTCCAAAAAGTTGAAAACATATCAGTTCCAACATCGTAGCATACTAGGATTTGAAAGTGATTGAGAAAGACTAATGCCAAGTCATGAAAAGTGCGATAGGTTATTGCCTTCAATTCAATATACCACTTGGCAACGAATCCAGTGAGAGTATGTTGAAAGAGGTGTAATCAAATAGAATCATAATTCAATGAATTGGATGAACACCATAGGTGGAAATTTATGACATGATCATTGGGATGTTCAACAAATTTTCCTTTGAATTTGGGAATATCCAGAGGCATTTGTTTGGGACTAGTGGCCAATTAGGGTCATGAGACATTGGGTCATTCATCAACTTTGAAATATATGAAAAATTAAGAGTTTCTGGGAAGGGGAGACTTGGTTTCTACATCTTACTCCAACTCCTAGAGGGTATTCCCCCATGTTTGTTGGAGTAAGGAAACAAAGAACCTGGATTGTTACTGGCACCATGTTTCCATTGTTAGAAAAAAAAAGATTGCAGAGAAATAATGTAAAATAGATGCATAAATAAAACACATAAGATGTTGATACTGAGAGGGGGGTGAATCAGTATCAAGTACAATTTGAAACCTTTTTCAACTTATACTTAAACCATTCAATTATATCCAATGAGCAATGAACAATAGTATAA
>JASDQU010374233.1:41237-54796 GCA_032191745.1 Picea mariana | reverse complement strand
ATCCAACTTAGCTTCCATTGAATCCATCTTCTTTTGTAGTTCATTTATGTCCCTACGCATTTCTTCACCTTCATCAAGAGTCCAAGTAGGATTTTCTGGAGGCTTATTTGTTGTAGAAGTTCCCTTTTTTGGTGACATGTTGGCCAAGTATCACTTTTGAACCTTGATTTTGAGGCGGTTCTGCTAAACAATATTTTTTCTATTGTATCTCCCAAGTTTTGACCCTTCTGGGTATGAAACTTTCTTTTATGTAGTTCTCTGATATTTCTTTTCTATAATGCCACAGGTCTGATCAAAATTGGATGTGCCAAGTGAAATTTACGGTAACTTCCCCACAAGTTGTCGATTTTTGTCATTTCCAGGAGATCTCACTTGTATAGTGTTCCCCGCACAAAATAATTGATATAAAATTCTTAAACTCACACAAAAATTACTAAAGACTGTCCACAATCCAATGAAACCAGTCCCACTCAATTTGGATACTCTAGGAAAAAGTTATGATTGTTTTACCTGGAACACCTTCTTGAGACTAGTCAATAAGACTAGTCAGATACCGTATCTTACACAGGGTGTATCTACAAATTTAAGATGACCCAGAAGCTGAAATTTTTACCATATATACCTTATCAATTTCTATAAATATCCTCTAGATTTCAGGGTCTGAAATGTTACAAAAAAGTTTTTATAGTGAAAATTCTGCAATGACTCAATTCAGGATGATTCCATAACCCTATCTTGTACAGGTTGTATCTCTGAAAGTATAAGGCCTCAAGAGATGAATTTTAAACCCAATGTACCTTGATCTGTTTTCTAAATATCCTCCAAGACGTTCCTTCTGAAATGTTGTAGAAAACAATTTATAGCGAAAATTCCAAGGTGTCTCAGATGTAGCAGCGAAACCCCAAGACCTTGAGCTTTGATACCATATGTTAAGAACCAAATATCAATATAGCATAGAAAAACCTCAGAAAAAGTACTCAACGCCTTGAAAAAGAGATAATCTCAGATAATAAGCCTCTTTGAGGGGGAAACCTCCTTTTACCCCACTTAAATGTTCAAGTACAAGATGATTCAAAATGAAAATGTCTCCTTGGTATATATAGGAGACTAGGAGGTATAATTACAACTAATGTCCTAAAGCCGACATAAATAAAATAACATTACTAATATAATATGCCCCAATTAAGGGGTAATGAGCCAATATTAGGGCTTAACACATACCTTGAAAGTTAGTTCCTTCTTTCTTTTTCGATCTCATCCATTGAGATAGATAGGATATTTATTCACAACCATTTTTTGAGAGAGAGTGGTTTCCCAGGATCACAAGACCCTCCCAAGGAGTTTGTTCCATCTCATTTGGATCCAAACATTCTCCACAACATAAATTAAAGGCCCATCCATTGCTAATTATTGCTACCCACTTCGTTATTATTTCAATTTTTTGTTTGTAGCTTAGTTTTTCATATGTGTTCATATTTTTTATGTGGATTACAGTAACATTGGTCTTCACTGACCATTTTATTTGTGAATGGGATGAATCTAGAGGAGGATGGGTAGGGAAGGAAGTAAACACCTATTACTAACATGATTTTTTGTGCTTGTTAGAAATTAGGCATTCATGAATGTAATCAAGATCACGTTTATTATGTTTGTTTAGTAGTGTAGGTGTGAGGTTTACTCATTTCCACTGCAAGTGATTCAAAAAGGATCTAGAGAAGGATAAGAATAACTCAGAACTCACGGAGGCAACTCGGAACGCTCAGAATGGCTTTAGAAGACAGAGAAAGGGAAAAAATTCAAAGTTCCCAAAAATGAGTGAAAATAGCATGATCATGAAGAGCATGTCGCAAGCTTTCTAACGACGCAAACGGCTCGCCAAACAGAGTTACGGTTTGAAAGATATTCGCAGTCAAAGTTGTTGTCAAACATGGCCAGTCAGCAGGGTACACATCATTGTATGTACTGCTGCCGTCAATAGCTGACATGGAAGGGTGATGTCATCATACAAGATGATGATGTTAGCATGCCACGTGGTAGCACCACAGGCTTCCACATGTCACCCGCCATTGGAATTTTCAAGCGTCCATGTGGACCAATAGAAAAGTGCCACATGGCACCCCCACGAGACACCATGTGGCACCATCCAGAAAGTGCCACGTGTCATGTACGGTTGACTGGGCATGACATCAAAATTTAGGTGGACCAATTAGTATATTCCATGTAGCCCAATCAGCGAGAAACACATGGCATCCCTGAAACACCCAAGGGCGGCTCATAACTGAAAAATCAAAAAAATATATGGACGAGACCCCGCAGAATTTGGTGGAGGCCCGCTATATCTGGTAACAACCACCACATCTAGAAGCCTCCAACCAAATCTGGCAAGGGTTATAACTATAGAGATAAAATTGGAGCCTGCGGGGTTTGACCCTGGGACCTCCCCACATCCAACAGTGTAACTTTAGCGCCATAACCAATCCGCCTAACCATTCTGTTGGAACATTCACCTGCGAGTTTTATTTTAAAGCCAAGTTTCTGCTAGCTACTAGGGAGAGGTGTGGACGTACTTATATGGGCACAGATTTTGAGGCAAAGGACTACCATTATTGCAGGTTGCAACAAGCATGGAAACCGAGATAGAGTTTCTCTTGGGCCTGGGAGTGCCAGAGCCATATCGAAGCATGGAGACAACCATTTTTGGGTAATTCAACGCCACAAATTCAATGGTGATGTATGTTATGTGATTTGAGCATTATTTCTGCAGCTTGGTTTCAGAATGAGGTATATTCATGTATTTGCCAAATTATTTTGTTGAGTTAATGAAAGAGCCTACCCGTTTGAGAGCAGGACCTGGAGATGTAGTCCACCAGGGATGAAATCCATTATCAAGTTTTTGTGTTCAGTTATGATGCTTATATCTCTTCATTTTTAAGTTTTCCCTTCTTTAATGGTGCACTTTAATTTATGCTCATTTAATAAAATTCTTGATAAGTCACGATGAAAATATCCCGGATCATGTTGGTATCAAAGCAGTTGTCTTTGACTTGAATTGTTGAGTGTGAATGATTAATACGATGAAGCATAAGCAGGGTGAAGGAACTCTAAAGACTTTCAATCCCAATGTTGTTCATGTATCCAGAAGGAAGAAAATGGCAAAAGTGGACAAGTGTAATGAACAAGAGAAAAACTTTCACATGGTCATTTATCACATGTCAGAAATGGTCGAGCAAATGTATGGAGATTACGAGAAGAAGATGAATAAGAAAGGGAAGAAAAAGGAAGCACATGCAGATGATGATGCTTCGATAAACCAAGGGGCTAGAGGAGATCCTCCTGAGCCTCCGTCTTCACCTTCGAGTTCTAGTTCTTCTTCCTTTGAGCATTCTAATCATTCTCATCATTCTAGCCATAAAGCCTCTTTTAAGAAACCATTATTAAAGCTTGATGTAAAATTTGCGTTACCCATGTTTAATGGAGATGATAATCCTGAAAAGCTAGATAATTGAATTTGAGAGGTTGAAGTGTATTGTCGTGTCCAACATATTGATGAAGATGAAGTTAAAGTGAAACTCACTTCTCTTTGGTTGGAAGGCACCGTTCTCATATGGTGGGAGAGAAAGCTTCAAGACAGAAGTAAGTGTGGTAAGCCTCTTTCCTCATGGTAGGAATTTAAATCAGCAATTAGGAAGCAATTTTATCCATTAGGATATTTACATAAAGCAATGATGGAATGGCAAACCTTAAGGCAAAGTAAAGGAAAAACTGTACAAAGTTTCACATAAGAGTTTAGGAAGAAATCTCTTGCATTGAACATTCCTTTGGATTCTTATGATACTTTAATGAAGTATATTGGTGCACTTCACAGTTATATTCGACATACTTTTCTCTTGTTTAAGCCCACTAGTCTTGACGAAGTTTGTGTGCAAGCTACTCACCTTGAGAACAAGGGGAAACATGTTCAAGAAGATCCCACAATGATACCTTCCAATTTCCCACAAAAAATTTTTAAGAGGTTTAAAAGAAAGGACAAGAAGATCGCTACAGTGATGAGAGAAGGAGAAAAACCATCTTGCACTCATTGCAAGAAGAGCGGTCATGATGAAGAACACTGTTGGAGACTACATCTCGAAAAGAAACCGAAATAGTTCAGTGGAAAGGGGAAGATAAAGACCATTGCTATGGTACAACAAGATATTGGTTTTGATTCAAGAGATGAAGGAAATATCACAGTGGTTGGAGTACAAGGTAAATATTCTCTTCATGTTATTCATAGTTCCAATGATGAATCTCAAGTTGATGAATGAAAGAGGAATAATTTATTTCACATAAGAGTTGTATATAAACATAATAAGATAGATACATTATTTGATATGGGTTCCCAAGTAAACTTAATATCTAAAGCACTTGTCAAGAAAATGAGTCTTGAAACGAAACCACATCTAAAACCTTATCCTCTTGGTTGGGTATGTGACAAAGAAAAACTTAATGTCACCAAACAATGTAGGTTAAGATTTTCTATTGCTTCAAAATTGATTGATGAAGTTGATTTGGATGTTGTACCACTTGATATATGTGGCATAGTGTTGGGAAGTCCTTATCTTTATGATAGAAAAGTAGTCTTCTTTCGACATGAAAACAAATACGACCTTACTAAGGGGGGAGTGGAATATATTGTTAGAGCTCACAACATAAGGGTAAATACGACACTTGTTAGTGCAGGGAAAATGAAAAGACTCATAAACACTAATAAGAGATATGTACTCATGGTCGTCAGAGAGAAAGATGTCGGGACATCTGACACTTTCCAAGGGTGTGATCCATCTCATAGAAAGGAATTAATTGATATTGTTTCTAAGTATGATGATATTTTTCAGGAACCAGATGGATTACCTCCTAAGAGGAAAATCCAACATGAGATACATCTTCAACAAGATTCTCCTCTTACTAATGTGGGCATGTACAGGATGTCAGTTGTGGAGATGATAGAGATCAAGAAGCAGGAACAAGGATTATTGGATCAAGGGGTCATGAGGCCCAGTTCATCTCCTTGTGGTTCTTTGATTGTGATGGTGCCAAAGAAAGATGGCACATGGTGAATGTGTGTCGATTACTGAGCCTTAAATAAAATCATGGTGAAAAATCGATACCCCCGTCCTTGCATAGATGATTTACTTGATCAATTGAGGAATGTTGTCTATTTCACTAAGTTGTATTTGTGCAGTGGATATCATCAAATCAGATTCGCAGAACATGATGCATGGAAAACTACCTTTAAAACCAAATAGGGATTGTTTGAGTGGTTGGTTATACCGTTTGGGATTTATAATGCTCCGACAACTTTCATGCGTGTGATGAATGATGTGTTCATGCCTTTCATAGATAACTTTGTGATTGTGTATTTAGACGACATTCTTGTTTTTAGCGAGACATGGGATGAGCATGTGAGGCATGTAAAGAAAGTATTGGATACTTTGCAAAGGGAAAAGTTGTATGTAAAATTGTCTAAATGTGAATTTGATAAGATTGCACTTGTATACTTAGGTCATATTGTAGGAGGAGGAAAATTGAAAATTGATCCTTCCAAAGTTGATGTAATTGTAAATTTCCCTGAGCCAAAAAGTGTAACCGAAGTTCGAAGCTTCTTAGGTGCAGTCCAGTATTGGAGGAGATTCATTCCCAACTTCTCCTTCATAGCAGCTCCTGTGCATGCTTTAACCAGTCTGAAGAACACTTTTCAGTGGGAAGGAAAGAAACACAAATCTTTCGACACTTTGAAGGGAAAGATCAGTACCGCACCAGTATTAGCACTGTCGAATATTCAACATCCTTTTGAGATCGAGACAGATGTCATCAAATACACCATGGGTGCAGTACTAATACAATGTCGTAAGCCTATATGTTACCACTCTGAAACTTTTAACCAGGCTGTTGTTAATTATCCTACATATGATAAAGAGTTGTATGCATTAGTCCAGAGTGTAAAGAAATAGAAGAACTATTTGTTAGGTAAGGAAACCAATATACATACAGATCACCCACCCTTACAGTATCTTCAATCACAAACCAAATTGCAACAATCTTGACACTACAGGTGGATGGGTTTTCTACAACAATTTCACTTGGTAATCAAGTACAAAAAGGGTACAAGTAACAAGGTAGTTGATATGCTTTCTAGACCTCCTATTGTTGCTTCTATTATTTTTAATAATGCTTCTTTATCTCATGATAGCTATATAGAAAAATATGCCATCGATGAATATTTTAAAGAAGTATATATGAAGCTAACCCTTGGTGCCCATGTAGAGAACTATTTTCTATAGGGAAAGTTACTTTACCATCTTGGAAAGCTATGTATTCCTACAAGTGAATGAGTCCATGTAATACGAGAAGCTCATACTTCTCTTGTGTCTGGGCATTTTGGGGTAGGAAAAACTATGGCTCATTTCCAAAGGTTTTGTTACTAGCCTCAAATGAAAGAAATTGTAACTAAATATGTAAAGGGGTGTGTGATGTGTTCTACTTGTAAGCCCATTAATAGAAAACCGAGGTTGTACTCACCACTTCCTATTCCATTCCATCCATGGGAAATTGTATCCATGGATTTTATAGGGGGTTTACCCATGACCAAAGAGGGTCATGATTATTTGTATGTTGTAGTGGATAGGTTCAACAAGATGTGTATCTTGATGCCTTGTAAAAAACAAATCACTATTGAGCAGACTACTAATATCTTCTTTCAACATGTTTGGGTTCACTTTGGATTACCCACATCTATCGTCTCGGATCGAGATACTCGATTCCTTGGGGACTTTTGGACAAGCTTGTGGAGAATGATGGACACCAAATTGAAGAGGAGCATTGCTTTCCATCCATAGACCGACGAACAAACAGAGGTGGTAAACCAAACAGTGGTACTTTTTCTTCGAGGCTACTACAACAAGCGTCCCAAGGTATGGGATCAACATATACCCTATGTACAACATGCGTAAAACCAAGCTTTACATTCATCCACTCAGATTTCACCTTTTGAGACATGTTTTGGGTACCTACTAAAGGTTCCTTTGGACTTAATGTACAATAGAGATGCCAATGTAAATGAAGAATGAACAGAGGACAGAGCCCGTAAGTTCATCCATAGGATTCAGTAGATACACCAGGTAGTCTGGGAAGAGTTGGAGAAAATTCAAGCATTGTATAAAGCTCTACATGACAAGCACATGGTTGATCATCAGTTCCAGGTTGGAGACCAGGTATGGCTTCACATCGGCAAGGAGAGATTGAAGGGTGAAGGAAATAAACTCAATCCCATTCATTATGGGCCCTTCACTATCTTGGAGAAAAGTGGTACCAATTATTTTTGTCTGGATCTTCCACCTTATATGAAGATTTACTCAGTTGTGAACGTTGAGAACTTGAAAATGTTTTAGCCTCCCATGATCATGGATCAAGATGGGGAAGTTTCAATACCATCAGTTGATGAGTTTGCACTTGATTACTTGGATGAGCTACAGGAAGATATCATCCTAGACAGGAGGATGAGGAATTCACGCAAGGGTGATGCTGATTATCTTCGAGTAGGCTTAAAGGGAACCTATCCAAGCAAGGAAAAGTGGATTGAGAAGGACAAAGTGAGGGGACTCTTCCCTCACTGACCAGTTAATTGATGAAATATTTTGGTGGTCCAAAAAGATCTCAGTGGGAAGGCGTGATCCAAAAAGGATCCACATAAGGATAAGATTAACTCAGAACTCATGGAGGCATCTCAGAACGCTTAGAATGGCTTCAGTAGATAGAGAAAGGGAAAAAATTGAAAGTTCCCAAAACTAATTGAAAATGACATGATCTCAAAGAGTGTGTCACGATCTTTCTAACAACGCAAACAGATCATCAAACAGAGTTATGGTTTGAAATATATTTGTGGTCAAACAGGGCCAGTTAGCAAGGGACACTTCATCGTCTATACTGCTGACATGGCAGGGTGACGTCATCGTACGAGATGTTGACATTGACATGCCACGTCGCAACACCACAAGCCGCCACATGTCACCTAACATTGGAATTTTAAGGGGTCCATGTGGACCAATAGAAAAGTGCGACGTGGTACCATCCAGGAAGCGTCACGTGTCATGTATGATTGACTGGGCTTGAAGTCATCATTTAGGTGTACCAATCAGTAGATGTCACGTGGACCAATCAACGGGTGACACATGCCATCATCGAAACACCCAAGGACAACCCGTAACCGAAAAATCAAAAAAATATATGGGCGGGACCCTGCCAAATCTGGTGGAGGTCTACCATATCTGGTGACGACCGCCACATCTATAAGTCGCCAACCAAATCTGGTAGGGGTTATAACTATAGAGATAAAATGGGATCCCGTGGGGTTTGACACCGAGACCTCCCCATATCCAACGCTCTAACTTTAGCGCCATAACCAATCAGCCTAACCGTTCCGTTGGAACACCTGTCCGCCAGTTTTGTTTTAAATCCAAGTTTCCGCCAGCCACTGGGGAGAGACGCGACCGTACGTCTACGGGAATGGATTTCGAGGCAAAGGACTATCATTATTGCAGGTTGCAGTGGGCACGAAAACTGAGTCAGAGTTTCTCTTGGGCCTGGGAGTGCCATAGCTAGATCAGAGCATGGAGATAGTCATTTTTGGGTAATTCGATGCCACAAATCCAATGGTGATGTTTGTTTTCTGATCTGAGCATTATTTCTGTAGCTTGATTTCAAAATGAGGTATATTCATGTATTTGCCAAATTATTTTGCTGAGTTAATGAAAGAGCCTACCCATTTGAGAGCAGGACCTAGAGACGTAGTCCACGAGGGACGAACTTCATTATCAAGTTTTTGTGTTCATATCTAATGCTTATATCTCTTCATTTTTAAGTTTTCACTTCTTTAATGGTGGACTTTAATTTATGCTCATTTAATACAATTATTTATAATTCATGATGAAAAGATCTCGGATCAACAAGAGTAACTACCTCATCTGCACAATAAAACTAGTATATTAGTGCATTCATTTTTTGTGATGGTTGTACATATCAAGTGAAAAATAGTGCTTTGCATAAGAAATTCGTATAATTTATTTATATAATACTAACAATAAATGCACCTAAAAGAAGATTAACAAGAATATCAAAAATAAATTAATTGCATGAGGATGACATGTGGAGGTGTCCATGCCAATAAAATAATATTTTATTTAATAAATTGAGATTCATAGAGGGGATGGAGAAGATAAGGAGGGGGTTCCATTTTCTTAAAAAAATTTTACCTTGCATCTGAGGATATTTATATTTGGATGGATACATGAGACTTGAAATCTTGAGGGGAGGAACTAATTTTTAGCTAGTATAGCCTTAGTAACTTAGGGCTCAAGGGCTCTCAAACTCTAATTGATGGGTTGGTTGAGAGGAGAGCTTTGTCCCCAATTTGGTTCTCATATATGTTGTTGTTTACTAGTTGTTGAATGGTGGAATTTATTATGTTGTTTTTTTTTCTATAAGTCAAATCTAAACTTGTTACTTCTAAATCTCTTATAACTTCTCTTGATTTCTAGTACACGTAGTTATTAAATTTACTTTTAGATTTCATAAATTATATCAATGGAATCTACCCTAGATGATGGTAATATTATTAGTTATTATCGTTGTCGATGCTAGTTGTTAAATTATTTTGTTGGTTAGTAGTACTATTAATGATCAATTCTTGAATACATTAGGGTCATATTGTTGGTATTCACATTTCAATGAATTATTAAATGATAGGACCTTGCATGTGCATAAATTTCATTATTAACAATTTGTGATTGAATTTTTTTTCTTAGTGTTGTTATCATTACAAAAATAATGGTCGAGAGCATTATATCTAGTATCAAAGCTCTAAGTTTGAAACTTTAGGGACCTCAAAGCCAAGTCAAACTTGCAATGTCTAAAGGATGAAAATATTAAAGAAGGTTCCCAATGAATACATGAAATTAAGTTGAAGTCAATAAATTTTGAGAATGATTCATGTGCATTTATTGTGTATCTAGTCAGATCTTTTTATATTTATATATATATATATATGAAAGGGTTGCATGAATGTAAAAACTACAAAATATTCCAATAAATCTCTCTTTTGCAATAGAAATTTGTGAATTGGATTTTGGGCTTCTTTGAAACATTTTCCTTACATTAAAACCTTAAAGTTAGCCTCCGAGAGAGGCTACCTAAGCTATACAAAAACAATATATAGATATCTAAGAGATAATAGGTACTTTGTGAAAAATTTCAAGTAAGAAAAAAATCCTATATACTTTCATATACTTGTTTAAAAAAAATAGTTCTCAGGTCATATACTTTCTCACACCACCAATACCCATAACCAAGTCATTACCTTCCATGATTTTTTTTTTCTTTTGATTTGATAAATTTGAGATATGTTGTATGCTTCTGTAGCCTCTTGAAGTAATGAGGTACATTTTCCCCCTCATTTATATACAATTCATGCTCAAATAATGCACACTCTATCATAGACAATGAACTCACTACATACTTTTTAGCTCTTAAATCATAGAGACTTTGCATGTATCCAATCGTTCTTCATCATTTTAATTCAAATCAACAATTTTATTCATTCATATTCTACTAGACAAAAGCATTGAATGTATTGATCCCATAAATTAATTTTTCATAGAAAGGGCAATTTACTAATAATTAACTAATTACATATGACTATTAAAAATCCTTCAAGGGAATATAATAATAATGTATGCAAGATTCCTTGGCATGAAATAGTAGTTAAAATAGTCATTTCTCCTTCTTGTTAACAAAAAAAAGCTCGAGAAATGATCAAAGACACCATGCTCATGCCACCTTTTGCTATCAACTTTTGTTTCACACTTCAAAATTTCTTGATTTGATTCCCAATAATTATGGTTTCCATGCACTTATTAAATCTATAAATTAGAAAAATATTTCAAAAACTACAAATAAATGCATGGAACTCTAAAGCAATAATTTAGCTTCTATTTTATCCAAACCGCAATAAGCTCTTCATATAACGTCCATCCACCATTTTTCAATTTAGTAGATAAACATACAACATAAATTTTTTCCAAAACCCACCTAAAATCAAAGAGATTGACAAATATAGAGTTTTACCTTTTATTCAAATTACATTATTTTAAACTCCTATTACTTATTCATACCCTAGCACACAAAAGAAAGACGCAGAAAACCACATTTAAACTACAAACTAAATCCATCCAAACCACAAGCTATAACCAAGCCCTTCTACAATCCAAGATCAAAATCAAGCCCTTCATGGAGAGTTGAGTCTTAAGGTTGCAGGTCTGAAATATGGGTGTGGCCTAAAGGGTGTGCGGGCCTCACGACCCTTAGAGGGTACATAGCATATGGTTGAGGTCCCATTTAAATGCAAAACATAAGAGTCGTGGCCTCAACCCAAAAATTTGTCTTACTCAAACTAACCGGTCCCCACCTACCCAAGTAGATAAAGCATATAACAACCATTATTTGTTGAGAGGAATGAAAATTTTGCAACCATCGAGCAGAAAACAAAAGATTTTTTTATTTATTTAAAATAAAAATATTTGCATACATATCAAATTAAAATAAATTAAAAAAATACAAATTAATGAAAGAAAATTTTCATATAAAAATACAGTGTAATATTGTTTTACTAACTAATATTTTTACAACAAAGGCATTCTTTTAAGGGAGAGGTTCTCGAGAATCTTTCGTCGTATGTAAAGCGCAAATAGAAAAATACCATATGTCTTGTGGTTTGAGCGAATTGAAAGGACATTGTTAAGAAGATGGGTTGTCCTTTGTGTTTTATATTTTTGGGCGGATTGAAGGGGTTGTCCTGTGTTTTATATTTTTTAGTGGACATTGCTAAGAAGATGGGGATTAGATCCTTGAAAGTTGTGAACTATATCATCAACTTGAGAAACTCTCCTAGATGAACTTGAGAAACACTTTTGATATTTATCAACCTTTTTGAGAAAACCAGTAGGTTTGAAAAATTGAAGCTTAAAAATAAGGATCAATTTTAGGTGTACAGTCACAATTTATTATGAAGGGTTGACATAGTTTTAATCTTTTGTATATTCACAAAGTTTGAGAAAAAAATATTTTCCTAGAATGGAATCCATGTAGAAAATATTAAAGGATAATGTTGTGGCACAATGGTTTGAGAGGAGGGTTTGCACCTTCCATAGATGGTGTCTCCTGTCGAGGAAGATAAATTGTCTATAGGAAGATTATGTTATCAAGGAATTGACATACATATAAAAATTGAAAAAGCTAAAATATAATAAAGAAAAATATAAAATTACTTAATATAAATTATTTTTATTTTATTATATTATTTCTATTATATTATATTTATATTTAATATATTAAAATTTTAATTTTGTAAGAATTAAAAATAAAATTTATAAAATAAAAAATTATTTATAAGTTTATATTTTTTTTCTTACGAAATGTATTCGTGAAAAATCCTCTAGACTATTTGTAAGTTCACATATTTATGAAGATAATAAATTTCCTTTGGGTTGATTTCATATCTAAAGTATTAAAAACCTAAGCATTTTTATCTCCAAAGCATAAAAATGAGAGTGGCAAGCCATCAAAATAGATGAAAGATTTATCATTATGTTGTAGTGGTAAGAATTATCAATGAACAAATCATTGTTTTACTCATGAGTTAATGAGTATTAAGCAATTTATTAAAGTTTTATTGACATTGTGACATGTCCCACCAACATTACATGATAGGTAGTTGGCAAGGATAAAAATTCTTCCTGTCAACCATCCAAGATTAAAAAATAAATTGACACAAACAAAAGTGAAAGTTTAGCTTAGAAGATTAAGGCATCACAAAGAAACCATCACAAATATATTTACAAGATGTGACTAATAGTTAAATGGAACAAAACTTCACATTACTTGATAAACAATTCTATGACCTAAAACTAATTTTGTATTCTAATCTTTATAACAATACTTTTATTGCCATGCATATATTAACATAGTTACCAACTTAATGAGAATTATAAGAAGTTCTAGTTTTGGGGGGGCTCCAATTTATTAAACCCCCACTCCATTTTTAGGTGGTTATATAGTGGAAAACACAATTTTTAACACATTGTTTACCCTTACTTCAGTACATAGAAAAACAATGTAGTTAAATAACACTATTTTTTAATATTTAGCAAAAAATTATAATTAATTTTTTTATAATAAATTAAAAAGAAAAATAAACTAAAAAAATAAAAGAATTCAAATTAAAAATTAAAAAGAAAATATAGATAATAAAAAAAATTAAAGAAAAACTTAAAAAACTAAAGAGGAAAAAAAAATACAAACTAAGTTAAAACCATAAAATAAATAAATAAATTATGGCCCAAAAACTTAAAAAAGTTTTAAAAAACAAAAAAAACAATTAAAATATATATATATTAAAAAAAAACCTAAAACACTTAAACTACAAAATTTAATTATATATTTAATTTTATATATATATATATATATATATA
>JASDQU010374232.1:47909-60460 GCA_032191745.1 Picea mariana | reverse complement strand
CGGCTCATTATGTTCATAGGTATCTAGCAGTATGATGTTGCCATTATCTGGTCACCACGTCAGGGCAATGACCCTTGGTTGCATGGCCAAGGAAAAGGGGGTCTCATCACGAGCCAGCCTTATCATTTCTGTGAAAATACTAGTGGGTAACGCTGTCAGCTCTGGCCACCACGCCAAGGCAGTGTCCTCTGGTCAGACCTTGACGTAAAAAAGAAATAAAAAACAATAAATAGAAAAAGAATAAAGGAAATAAAGGGGCTTGGAAAAAAGTGCATCCATGACGGGTACAACTCAACTCCTACAAAGGCACCCACGAACAATACCTACCCCTAGTCTTCACTATGACTGGACATCCTTAGACCATATCACTTCATGTACATGGCTTGAATAATCTTCTGTTGAAACTTTCTTCTTCTTATGGATACTAGCCCAATAGTTTGTTCTGTCTATTTCTTCAACTTTGTATAGTAGATCAGTGTAATGCCTTTGAGCTATTAGATGATTGCTAGGGGTTTTATGCATGTATTTGATAAATTTAATGATGAGATATGATTGGCATTGCTATGATCGCGAAAACTAATGAGCCCATGGAGGGCGAAGTTTTGATGTGTAGTACCATACCCAATGGACAAGTACCAGTGGACCAGTACACATGGGGATATGATTAGCTCGGACCTCCATGGGGCTAAAGAGCCCATCAGATGGTTGTTGGGATGGCAGAGACAGGACAACGTTATGATGAGCCTTTGCACATGAAGAAAGGAGGATGATCCACCCAGGACACTTTGACTAAGCCCGACCTAAGGGGGATCACCCACTTCAGATGGAACGTTTGCCCCTTGATGGACAGGACGTCACCTAGGAGAGCTGAATGTTATCTTGAGCATGTGGTAGTGTGTTGAGGTTATTGGCACATGTGGCAGCTTGGAGGATGCACTAGAAGGGCTAACATCTCACTTCTAGATGTTGGATATACCCAAAAAGGGCCAACGTCTCCCTCAGAAGGGCTTGACGTCCCACCTTTTGCTCATTTTATGTCATTTGTCTAGCACTTAATGTAAAAACGGTGTAAATTTTGTAGTCATCCTTGTCGACTGTTTTAATGACCTATTTTGTAATTAAAAGGTCATGGATTGGTATATATTGAGGACGTTTTTCCCTCATTTTAACATAACACAACTCAGTCTCTTGTGAGAGACTATCTTTTAGCCTTTTGTTTGGTATATTTGGTGTTTCAAGTGAGGCACAACTCTTCTTGGAGGATTTTTCTTGGCATATATGGTGTTTCTCTCAAGGAAGGTTTACAACTAGGGTTTGATTATGCTTTCTTCATGTCATGTAAGTGAATTTTTCATGCAAAACTTCTTTAGTGAATGGTTGTAGGCTTAATTTCTTTCATTTGTTATTATATTGCTAAATCTTGAAACCCTAGGTAGCAAGCACACAAGTAGATCATTGTTATATGTCCCCTTGTTTGAGAAATAGTTTTAGCCATTGAAGAAGGAAGATATAGCCTAGTCGTTGCTACACTTTTTCTCCCTTTTTTTGAGCTAGCGTTGAACTTATAGGTTGAAGAGAGGAGACGTCCTAGGCCTAGTTGAATCTACACCTAGGGTTTTCACCCTCTAGGGTTTGAAAGCCTTTCCCCTGCAACACTTTCTCCCTTAAATCTGTACTTTGAAGCTATCCGTTTTGCCAAGTGTATTTAGAGAAAGAGGAAGGAGCACGAGGCCTTGCTTAAGCAACACCGGAGTGAGCCTCCTTCCCTTAGGGTTTTGATTCTAAGGCCCTGCCATTGCAGCACCTTGGAACCCTACCTTCCAGTCTCTAAATTTGAGTCCTCCCGAGACTTTTTGCCCTTTCTTTGACTCCATTTACCCTAAGGCACTGGTATTTTCTCCAACGTTGAGCTTGTAGTGTGCAAAATCATCCTTTAAACATTCATTTTTTGAAACCCTAACTAACCCTAACGCCACTAACCTAGGCTGACGTCATACTTGACGCAAAAACCCTTTGACTATTAAATAGGCAATTAAATTGATGACGTCAAGCATTTATTGAACGATTATTGATTGAAAATACTGTTGGCTTGGTCGTTCTTGTAGACATTGATGAATTGGTAATCTTGCATAGGTGATTTAGCTGAATGTTGACCTCATCTTATCTATTATTTTGCTTATTAAATGAAATCAGATAGTTAAGAAGTATTAACCCTTTGAATTATAACCTGCAAATATACATATTGTGTTGTTATTGTCTTGTTCCGAGCAAGTGTTCTCAACAAGGACTTCACTTCTTTATTGGCTGATTAGCTAGAATATCTGATACTGGTGGTAACCTAAGAGGAGGGAAAACCTTAAATCTTGACCTTATATTCTTTGCCTCTTCAAACCCCAGGTTACCGGGGACGTCTCCCCTGGGCTAACCTCCCTAAACAGAAAGAACCTCCCCATCGAGGTGACATTGGGTGGGGAAGGTTCCTGTTACGGCAGTTTGTCCACTATCCCGTAGCCTGTGACCTAAAATACAAACTGCATGATAACAAGAATTAAACCTTTTTATAATTGAACCAATATACTATTTAAATTATTAACAAAAACAAAGACACGTTTTATATATATAGAAAGCGTCCGTGCTTAGAAAGTGAAATCAATGTTTATTAGCCAATTAACAATATAATAACATTTAGAAGAATTTGTCATGAGTAAATATTCAAAATTATTAAACATTTATGGGGTGGTATTAGATTAAGATCTCTTAAATTAAAGATACTCTTCTACACCCTGTGCAAAAAAAGTATCTAGCAACAATGTTTGTTTATTAGAAAAACAGATATTTTACTTCTTATGATTCATTTACTTACTTAAAAAAACACATTTATTTTTTATTTTTTTAGTTATTATTTTCTTTGATTTCGAAAGCATCTAGTTATCATTCTCTTTGATTTCAAAAGCATCGACACTAAAGGATTTTCTAATCCTAGCAACAACACTCTTAAAACAAGTCTTGCCAGTCGATGAGTTGTCAATGGAGATTTGAGAGATTGTAATATTCTAAATATAAAATAGTATGCAAAACATATATAATTAGCTAGAAATGGCAGATAAACAATGATATAACCAAAACAACACCACAATAATACCAGAATAACACCAAAAAGAGTACTTTGATTACCGAGAGAAATGTTCACTTTCTTCTTCAAGGGGGCAACCTCCAGCAGAGCAGAGCTCTATTACAATAATATCCAAGACAAAACTTTTCATACCCTATACTCCTATTTATACTAAATATGTCTATCAAAAGAACAATCTAGAGGAACATCCTTCTAGAAGCGGAAACCTCTATTATGTCTTCTTACATTTGACTTATTCTTCCTTATTGCTAGGCCTTATTATTATTGACCTTTATTACATGTAAATATATAATTCTACCTACGTGAGGGGTTAGGTACCTAACATGTCCTCCCCCTTAAAAATAGTCTTGTCCTCAAGGCTTGAGATGAGGAAATTGTTGTAGAATGGTAGTTGGTTCCCAAGTGGCAGCTGTTGAAGTTGTTTCTTTCCATTGGACTAACACTTCCTTGATGGTTCCCTAACGGAGACGACACTCATGCTGGTCCAAAATTTCTTGTGGTTGTAGCCAAATGGAGCGTTCTTCGTCCAACTTAGGAAGGTTGGTTTGAGTTTGGCACTGTTATCCCCACTTTTCAGGGATAAATAGGAGATCATGTCTCGAGGCCCATAGGTCATAGACATGGAGTACCAAGAGCAGGATTGACCTGAGCATGGCCCTGGAGGGCCCACCTTTTCTTCTTCCATGGTATTTATCTTGTCAATAGCAGCAGCATCCATGACCATCGGTTTGGTCCTGTATCAAAAGAGGTTCTTGCTTCATGAGGTAATTAGTCCAGGTACCATGGTATGTGTCACATTTGATCATTAACGCCTTTAAATGTATGCATCTGATTCATTTTATTTCTAACGACTGCTTGGATCTTACATTTGCCCACTTGACCATGTTTGGGGGGATTGACAAGGTGCCCTAGCAAACCTGTATCTGTAGGTTTTGGTTTTCCACTGGGGAGATTTCTGAAAAGCCATCGTTCGCTCCCATCATAGAACCCCTTATTCATCTTACTTCCCGCTCACTTATCCCTTTCCCCTTGTCTGGGCATTGGGTTGACCTATTTTCAGGACTGCACCTCACCTCGTGGAAGAAGGGGCTAAAGGCCTAGAAGGTAAAAGCAAGCTGGTAAAAGATAAAAGATTAAGAATAAAACCTCGAGATGCTTTGCCCAGGGATCCCCGAGAAAGCGATAAAAGACTTCTCAGCAAGAAACAAGAGGGACCCAAGAAAATAGTAAAACAAGACCTAGTCAGAGGATAGGGGGTCTCATCACGAGCCAACCTATTAGGTCAATGGGTACCTAGCAATATGACATTGCCACCAGCTGGTTACCATGCCAGGGCAGCGACTCTTGGTTGCATGGCCAAGGGAACGGGGCTCTCATCACGAGCCAGCCTTCTCATCTCTGTGAAATTACTTGTGGGTAACACTGTCAGCTCTGGTCACCATACCAATGCAGTGTCCCCTGATTAGCTCTTGAACAAAAAAGAAAATAAAAATAAAAGAATAACAAGAATAAAGGCAAGAATGGGCTTCGGAAGAATGCATCCATGACAGGTACAGTTCACCTTCTACAAAGGCATCCACAGATAACACTTTTGCATCATTGGCCTTCACTGCACCCACATGCTTGGATATCCCCTGACCACATCACCCACTTACATGGCTTGGATGAGGTCTTTCCTGGAACTTTCCTTTTCCTATGGACACTAGTCCAATAGGACGCCTTGTCCTTTTCTCCAGACTTGTATTGCAGGCTTGTGTAACGTCTTTGAGCTGTTAACTGATGTATTAGGGATTTTATGCATATGTTTAATAATATTGATGATGAAATGTGATTGACATTGCTATGATCCCTGTGACTGATGAGCCCAAAGAGGGCGTAGCCTTTGATGTGCAAGACCATGCTCGACGGACAGGTACCATTTGGATCGGTACACATGGGGAGATGATTAGTTCGGACCTCCATGGAGCTGAAGAGCCCACCAGATGGATGCTAAGACCCCATCATGGGGCAGAAACAGGACACAGATGGATCAGGGGCTTTGTGCCAGAGAAGAAAAGAACGTTCCACCAGAGGCACCTCGACACAGCTTGACCTAGGGGGGATAACCCTTTCTTAGTGGAACGTTGGCCTTTGGAGGCCTAGGACATCACCACCTTGACCATGACATCACCCAACATCATGGACGTTTGGGGCAGGTAGACTAGGCAGCAATGGGACGTGTGGCAGGTTGGAGAAGCCCAGGGAGGGCTAACGTTTTGCTCCAAGACGCCCCATCTGCGCTAAAAAGGGATAACGTCTCCCTTGGAGGGGCTTTTACTCTCCTTTCAGCTTGATTTAGGGTTTTAACTTGACAATTTAATGTAAAACAATATGATTTGATATTTTGGCCTTGTCAGCCTTTTTACTTGACCTAAAATGTAAAATTAGGTCAAGGTTTTGTATAAATGGGAGATTTTCACTCATTTTTTCATCAGAACTGATTCACTCCATAAGGAGGTCTAAAATTTGCACCCTATCTTGGGTATTTGTCTGATTTAAGGAAGGCGCACTTGTTGAAGGAAGACTTTTTGTCATTTTATGGTGTTTCTCTTGAACAAAGGTGTTACAACTAGGGTTTGCATGGTTATTTCTTAATGAATTGTAAGTATTTTTCTGCAAAACTTCTTGAATGAATGGTTGTAGTTCAATTTATTGCATGTTGTTTATGATTATTGCTGAACAAAAAACCTAGGAGACAAGCACACAAGTAGGTCATTGTATCATGTCCCCTGATAGAGAAACTTTCAGCCATTGAAGAAGAAAACGAGAGCCTAGCCATTGCTACACTCCTTTTTCTTCCTCCCTTTTTCTAGCTGTAGTATTTAGAATTCAAGAGGAAGAAGACGTCCCAGACCAAGGTTATCTACACTTAGGGTCGTTTTTCTTTTAGGGTTTGATGAAAGAGCCTTGTTGTAGCAACACTCTCCCTCATTAATCCTTCTTGTCTTGATTTTGTGCTTCATTTGAGCTAGTCATTTTTCCAAGTTGACCTAAGGATGGAGGAGAGAGCACAAGGCCTTGTTGTAGCAACACTGGAGTGAACCTCTCTCCCCTAGGGTTCTGATTTTCAGGCCTTGCCTTTGCAACACCTCAAAACTTCTCCCTCTTGTCCTTAGTCTTTGTTTCCTTCAACTCTTGCTTCCTTCATTATTGACTCCATTAAACCCTAAGGCACCGATCCTAAGACCTCAAGCGTTGAGTAGAAATTGATCTAAATACTCTCAAACACTTTGAATTTCAAACCCTAACTACATTAACCCTAGCCTAGACTAACCTACTAACCCTAGTTGTTGACGTCATCATTGCTTATTTCATCTTTAATGCAACAATGTTTTGTCTTGAGAGCAATTGAATGATGGTTTAGGCATTAATTGAATAAGGTGTTGATTGATTACATTGAATGCCACATTGTTCCAATATTTATTTCTGAAGTGTTATAATTTTTCATTGATATTGATAAACATTGACTTTGTCAGTATTTATTGCCATAATTGCTCATATATGTTTTATCGGATGTTCACATGAAGTACTAACCCATTGAAAACACTTGCATATATTAGTTTATTGTTGATTTGTTCCAGGCAGGTACACTTCTTTGGGTGGATTTACTATATTATTGGTTGTTTAGCCAGGAACATTTGTTTGGTTGTGATTGTAAAGCATAAAATATTATCTTGGTCTTATTATCCCTTTTTTGCCTCTTCAAAACCCCAGGTCACCTGGGACGTCTCCCCTGAGCCTAACCTCCCTAAAGAGAAAGAACGATCCCATTGTGGTGACATTGGGTGGGATTGGTTCCTGTTACGCTAGTTTGGCCTTCTATCTTATAGCCTTTTATCCTAGCTACAAACTGTGCGATAACAGACACTTAGTTCCAATCACCTTATTTAAGAAGGAAACATGAAAAACATGATGGAGCTTAGAATGACTGGGAAAAGCTAACTGATAGGCCACCTATCCCACATGCTTGAGAACGATATAAGGACCATAAAATTTGGGCGCCAGTTTCTGACAATGGTAAGTCTTGAGAGAATTTTTCTTGCAAGGTCGCAATCAAAGAAACACCTGATCTCCTTTTGCAAATTGGCGTTCAAAACAACCTTGATCTGCTTGTTTCTTCATGCGATTTTGAGCCATGACCAAATTCTCTTTGATGGTACCGAGAATATCTTCTCGAACTGTAATTATTTGATCAACTTCCTGGACCTTCGAGACACCTGGCAAGTATGAGAGAACTGAAGGTGGATTTTGTCCATATACCGCTTTAGAAGGAGTCATGCGGGTAGCTATATGATAAGAAGTGTTTTACCACCATTCAGCTAGTGATAACCATTGAGCTCACTTATTTTTCCTTTCCGATGCAAGACACCTCAAATATGTTTCCAAAAATTTGTTGACAACTTCAATTTGACCATCATTCTGAGGATGATAAGCTGTGCTAAGATGCAATTGTGTGACTTATAGCTTGAAAAGTTCTTGCCAAAAATTGTTGGTGAAAGTTGGGTCGCGATCAGAAACAATTGGATGAGGCATGCCATGAAGCTTGAAGACCTGATCCATGAAAAGTTGAGCCACATTGGAGGCTGTAAATGGGTGTTGAAGAGCACATAAATGGGCATACTTGGAAAGACAATCAACTACCACCATGACGACTGATTTATGGCCTAATTTAGGTAAGCCTACAATAATATCCATAGAGATATCCCGCCAAATAGCAGGTGGAATCAGAAGTGGTTGTAATGTGCCAGGAGATTTGACTGTTTCGCACTTGTTGTGTTGACAAACATCACATTCAGCCACAAAATTGTGAACGTCCTGTTTCATACCATCCCAAAAAATAAAACATTTGACCCGATCATAGGTTTTGGTAAACTTTGAGTGCCTAGCGGTGGGTGTAGCATGAAGCTCAGAAAGTACCGTGGATTTAAGTTTTGACTATTTACTTAAATACAAATGGCCTTTGTATCGAAGCTCATCACTGAGCCAAGAGTACCCTGGGTAGACTAGAGAATTGTCCTGCAATTGGTGTATCAGATGCAAACTTTTGGGATCGTGTAGCCTTTCTTGGCGAACAACTTGGAGACAATCTAGTACAATGAAGGAAAGATAAAAAAGGGACCCTTCATCTTCATATTTTCTAGAAAGTGCATCAGCAACCACATTGTCTTCGCCTTTCTTGTAAATGATCTCATAATCATATCCAAAGATCTTACTCACCCATTTTTGTTGATCTGGGGAGGAAAGATGTTCTTCCAGAAAATAGTTGAGACTTTGATAATCTCTCTTAATTTGGAAGTGTTTCCCCAATAGATAAGGGCGCCAAAGATCCACGGCATGCAGAATAGCCAAAATTTCCATTTCATAAATTAATTTTCCCAAATGTCACTCTGACAGTTGTTTGTTGGTAAAGGCCAAAGGTCGACCCTCTTTCATAAGGACTGCACCAATTCCTTCCCCGGAAGCATCACATTCTAGGAAAAAGGTCTTTGTGAAATCAGGAAGGGCCAGGACTAGAGTGATGCACATGGACATCTTCAAGGTTTTAAAATCTTGAGCAGTCGTTGGAGTCCAAGTGAGAGAATTATTTTTAAGAACAGTGAGAGGTGCCACAATCTTTCCATAATTCTTAACAAACTTGCAATAATAACCTGTTAAACCCAGAAATCCTCGCAAGCTTTTGAGAGTTTTTGGGTGAGGCCAATCTTGCATAGCTTCAATCTTTTTAGGATCCACCCTGACACTGGCCTTCACAACAAGATGACTCAAGTACTCAACTTCTGAGGCGCCAAAAGAACATTTAGATTGTTTGAGGAATAGTTTGTGCTAAGAGAGTAGATGGAGAACTCGATCCACATGAGCAAGATGGGTTGTCCAAGTTTTACTATAGATGAGGATATCCTCAAAGAAAACTAAGATAAAATGAAGGAGAAAAGTATGAATGACATGATTCATGAGGCTTTGGAAAGTGGAGGGAGCATTATACAAGCCAAAGGGCATGACCAAAAACTCATAGTGGTCCTCATGAGTTTTAAATGCAGTCTTAGGAATGTTTTCCTCGTTCATACAGATCTGGTTGTAGCTAGAATGAAGATCAAGTTTAGTAAAGAACTATGCACCACTCAATTCATCTAAGAGGTCGTCAATGACAAGAATGGGAAATTTTTCTTTAATGGTGAGTTTGTTGAGGGCGCGAAAGTCAGGACACATGCGCCAAGAACCTTCCTTATTAAGGACCATGACCACAAGAGAACAGTAGGGGCTCGTACTAGGGTGGATAACACCAGCATTGAGCAATTCTTGAACAATTTTCTCAATTTATTTTTTTGGGGAAAAGGGATGATGATAGGGACAGATATTGGGACGAAGGTTTCCTGGGACAAGGGGAATGGAATGATCATGAACACCACCGAGAAGGAGGGAGTCCCTGGGGAATGGGAAAAACCACTTAATGTTTAGAGAGGATGGATTGGAGTTCCTGTGACATAGAGGGTGTTTTAGTGGCTTGTATGGCATGGAGTTGGGCAATAATGCCAGAATGACCTTATTTTAGCAGGTTTTCCATGCAATGGGAATTGATGATCTCCAAGGAACCGAAGGTGATGCCTTGGAACTTATATTGTTGGACTTGTTGGTCGAATGGCATGGTTAATTCCTTAAAATCAATGAGAATGGGACCCAAAGTCCTTAGTCATTTTGCACCCAACACAATGTCACAACCGCCCATGTTGATAGAAAACATATGAGATTTCATGTGGTATTCACCAATTTGGAGATGCACATTTTCAGAATGCCCTCCACATTTCATGGACCCGTAGTTGGATATCATGATTTGAAAATTATTGGTGGCACGAATATAGCAATTAGTTTCTTGGGAAATGTAGTGATGAATAAAATTATGGGTACTTCCACTATCAACAAGAATGATGACCTTCCTATGCTTAATGTAACCAATTAGCTTGATGGTTTGGGCAGCAAAGAAGCCAATGAGATCATTTAGGGAAATGAACGATTCTACATCGGGAGGGTCTGAGGGAGGGGTCATGTCAGTGGGTTCAGGTGACACGGACGCAAGAGGAGCCTCAACATCGTCTTTCAAAACATCCTCTGAGATAACCATAAAAATATTTTGTTCCTTACACTTGTGCCCAGGAAAATATTTTTCATCACAATTATAACAAAGGCCTTTGAGTTGGCGTTCAACCTTTTCGACCCAGGTCAATTTATGTATCTTTAATGGAGTGGAAGGAGTGGGAGTGACTGGTTTAGTGTGAGGAATAAATGAGGGTTTTCAGGTTTGAGAAGAGATGACCTATTGTTCTTCCTTACCTCTTTTAGTAGCATCCATCCAACTCTGAGAACGAGCCATGAGGACATGGGCACTATTATCGCACAGTTTGTAGCTAGGAGTAAAGGCTATAAGGTAGAAGGCCAAACTGGCGTAACATGAGCCTATCCCACCCAATGTCACCACAATGGGAAGGTTCTTTAAAGGGAAAACGAAACAAGAAGATCAAGAAGATCTGACAAATCCTAACAAATGGTACAATTGGCCAAAATAGCTGGCAGTGTACAGTCATACTCTATTGAAGTTACATTTATAACTAACACTCCCTCTTAAACTACACAGTTACAAACATCAGCACCGTTAATGCCCAAGTGTTGTCTCTGAAAATAAAAAATGATTTTTCCTAATGGCTTTGTAAAAATGTCTGTGAGTTGATATCGTGAGCCACAAAATTGAAGAGTGATTTGACCATTATTGACTTGGTCGCGTATGAAGTGATAGTGAGTGTCAATGTGCTTGCTTTTCTTATGAAAAACATGGTGTTTAGATAAAACAACTGCTGAAGTATTGTCACGGAAGATAGGAGTTGGCTCATTTTCTGTATGTGACATGTCATTCAATAGTCTTCGAAGCCACACAACTTGACAGGAAGCTGAGGTAGCAGCGACATACTCTATCTGTGAATAAGATATTGAGATAATGATTTGCTTCTTTGATGCCCAAGAAATCAAATTTGTGCCCGGGTGAGAAGCATACCCTGAGGTACTTTTTCGGTCATCTAGGTTGCTTGCAAAATCACTATCAGTGTAACCAGAAAGATGATTATGTTTAGACTGAGTGTAACATAAACTAAAATTGAGAGTGCCAACAACATATCTCAAAATCCTTTTCTCCATCTTCTAGTGAGAATCTTTGGGAGATTCCATGAACCTGGAAACAAAGCCAACTGCATTCATAATATCAGGCCGAGTTGTTGTAATATACAACAAACTGCCTGTTGACCGCCCATTTAGCACCGGTGGTCAACTCATGTGCCATGAAGAGATGCATCATCAGATGCCCATATTGTTGAAGACTTTTGGTTCTACAGGGCTGTGTTTGGCTCAGCACTTATTTTTGTACTTGGAATTTCCGCACTCCTACGTGGGTTAATAATGTAATAGGTTTGCATGAGTCATGTCTAGGTCAGTTACCTTGGCATCGGTTCATTGGGAGAGTTCCTTTCACCGAGGGTTTTTTATCTTCAGGTTATCATTGGGCCTTCCAGCCTTAATGATTTCCCTTGAGTTTTTCCCTCTGACTTCACATTATGTCCTCCAAAGTGGTGAACGGCGTTGCAGTGGGCTTATGTTTTGGTTAACTATATAGGGAATTCATTGTAAATGACCATGCAAGACATCATAGAAAGTTTCACGGAATTCCATCGAGTCTAGGTTAGTTTTTTTTAATTAATTAATTTTTAATTAAATTTCCCTAAGTTTGGAGGTTTAATTATTTAATTAATTAATTATTTTTGAGCAAATATTGTAAAAAACTAGATCCTTGGACTTTTGATAGGGGTATTTGTGCTCAAAAGAAATGGAATAGCACCTCCTACATCCTTGGACCAAGTTTCAGCTCGGTCAGACAACTTCAGCCATGGGTTAGTCCACCTAGAGTGTCAGTCAGTCTATAACAACAATTTTAATTGCTAAAGTCTAAACATGGCAAATGTAAAAATTGTAATAATGAGTTAGCTGATGTGAAATTTTGAAATGATGGTTAGAGAGAGACCCCCTAAGCATAACCTTAGCCTCATAACCTTTTTCAACCCTTTCTAACCCCTTTTCTAACCCCCACACTCAAAAGTTGCGCCCCCCTAGGGAGATTGACGTTTTTCACTTTTTAATTAAATTGTGACTTTGGTGTGGCCCCCTCTCCTTAGTTTTCACTTCATTTAACCTTATTTTAATTCCTAGAAGTGATCCTTATCACTCCACCTCACCCATACTTAAGTTTGGGTTGAATTTTGACCAAGGGGAGCACTCTCCAAGAAAGTTATGCCCTCATTTTTGTCTCTCCAATGAAAGTTACGTTTTTATTTAAAATGTGACT